>JAUMHH010151882.1:0-15916 GCA_032359455.1 Chlamys rubida | reverse complement strand
GTAACTTTGTCAGAATAGCATTGCCCTTCCTGTGAGGTTGAATATAAACAATAGTGTAACTTTGTCAGAATAGCATTGCCCTTCCTGTGAGGTTGAATATAAACAATAGTGTAACTTTGTCAGAATAGCATTTCCCCGCCTGTGATGTTGAATATAAACAATAGTGTAACTTTGTCAGAATAGCATTTCCCTTCCTGTGAGGTTGAGTATCATAGATAAAGTAATTCTGTCAGGATAGCATTATCCTCCGGAAAGGTTGAATATGTTAAATACAGTAAGGATAACGTTACCCCTCCTGTAAGGTTGAATAGGATACAAGTAGTTAACGTAACGTTGGTTGAATATGACCATTCATGTAAATGAATGACCCTGCCGATAAGTTTGCTTCTGTTTTAATAAATTTAAATTATTAACGAATACATAGATTGATGCTTACTGGCAGTGCCTTTATGTTTCTGTGTCATTTTGGCTTGAACCTTTCAAAACATGTATTGACATCAAAAGTGTATGATACCTACCTCATTCATTTGACATGTTTTCGTATCAGGATTATACATGCATTCGTTCTGCTCGGAATTCAGCATGGAATGAGTTTTGATTCCCGCATTGTGATTGTATATTTGTTTTCATAACCTTGAAGAACGGAGACGGTTTACCTCAGTTTTTAACCAAATACACTATTTGTCGAGAATATTCTTTGAAAATTCAGTGTAGATTGTTTTTCATGACATTGTGATTGGGCAAGTGATGTATTGTAAATTGATCGGCTATAAGGAGTGTTATAGGGGATATCAATTGTGTAAGGTATTACTGTGTCCATTCAGTGTGATGAAGAATTGGTAGATATGTCTGCGTACAGTGATGAGAAAATTATTGTAAAAACTAAGTAACGACGTCTGTCAAAAACACATGTTTTATTGAAAAGTAAAACGAACTCAGTCGAATTCATCACTCAAAGAGAAGCCAGGCAATTCTATTTTATAGATATACACACACATAATAGGGTTTTATCATGCTTAAACTTTAAATTTATTCATTAAAAATATCCTTTTACAATTATATCTTTGAACCCATTCCTTGTCTATTACAGCTTTTTATATTTGACAGAGTAACGTCATTATTTCTCTGAATAATTGAAAAAAACGGCACAAAACCTAAGAAAGTTACTGATGTTGACCACGTTGGTCGTGAAATTATATCCTTTTTGCCAATTCTATGTTTGAACGTTTTTATCAGCGTGTTTTTATCAAACGTTACATTTATATATTATATCAATTTTGTTCTTGACCTTTCATTAAGGGGTGAAATGATGGGTATTGAAATGTGATAAGAATCCATTCTATATTTCAACGATTTACTATCTATTTGAATACAAAAATAATAACATTTTACAGGTATTCTAAATATTTAAATAATGATAAAATAGTAATATCTTATATATTTCACCAGAGATACAAACAACAATTATGCTAAGCTAAATCTCACACGACACAATGAACTCACACATCCTGTTTCAAATTCTTTACACATGCATTTTCATTTAAAACATTTGCTCTTTTTAATTAGGTCAATGTGTAATAAGGTGCACGTTTGTCATCGGCATAATTAATGTACGACTTCATTAGCTATCACGGGTTCTCTTCCAGCTTTTATTCTTGCTTGATATTAACCGTCCTCCTCGTAGGGCCATAATACCTACAAACACATCGTTTAGCCGTAAGCACTTGTTGATTCACCAATTGAAAATTTAATAATTTCTACAACCATAATTAAATCGTTTATATGTGTTTACATTTTCTGTTGTAATGGCGCCGATTAAGCATTTGATATCAGTGATATCCAGTCGAGATTTTTTGTTTTAGAGATCAGATAGTACCTAATAAAGATCGTCATATGAGTTTCTGTTCCGGTAGCTTGGCTGCTTCGCCCGTGCGAGGACCCGGTACCAACCACGACCATACCAAGAGCTTGGAGAAGACAAACCGTTGTTGTTTCTGTTACTTTTGTAGTTTACTCCATCCCCGTATGTGACGTATGGCGTAATCCTTTGACTTCCGGTCCATCTGCCGCCATTACTCCATGCACCACCCCTTCGGAATAGATTGAACAGTGTATTGTCGTTAACTCTGCTTGTCTCGGATCTTCCCCAGTAATCCTGAGGGTATGTTGGGGCCACTCTTTTCTCAGAAGATGGAGCATCCATGACTGAATCGTCATAGAACTGCCTTAGATTGTTGTAGTAGTCATCGTCATCTACTATCCCGCTGTATGCATCTGTAACGAACAGAACAGTTAAGTCAGAACACGTCCATTTATTTGTACTTTCTAATATGAAGCATGATCCCAGTAATTTAAAGGATTTAAAGGACTCAAATTATAATATTATTTATTTTTAAAACAAGATATTAAATAAACAAAGCATAGCCGAATCGATTTGTCAACTTGAATGTCATTTCGTACAGGAATAACAACTAAGAGTACATACGCTTAAAGTGTAGCCGAATTGACAGAAACTTGATAGCCTCAACCAGTACACACTACCACCTGTTGGTAGATACGGTTCACTGGGCATTTGTCTGATAGAGGCGACATTGCTCGTGCTATATACACCTCTATACAACGTCGTCCAAACTTAATATATGGTGTCAACTTACATGATAAAACCAATATGTGTATGGAATTTTGTACCTATTTATGTGTACTTAACATTTACATTTACATATATTTATGTTTCAATAAGCAACAAGAGAATACTGCACCGTGCGCAGACCGTGATTCGAATTTCATGGATATCCTTGAAAAAAGTAGTTGGGGAATACGACCAATTGTTCCAAAGAGGTAAGCGTCTTCAGTTACATAGAGTACACCCTTAATTGCATCTAGGCTTACTCAAAGTAATTTCAGGTTATCATAGCAAGAAACGCGGTAATGACAACGACACTACAAGATGCATTGATGAGGATATATAATACCCCCCAACGAAATTATGATGGCGTTCATGCAACTTGTCCATAGTCTTCATCGACCTGCATATCTGTAAACCTTCGTTTGAAGGTGTTTCCGTCAGCAGTCGCTTTATATCATGGAAATCGCGTTTTTCGGAGTAAGCCTTGGACACCGAATAGGCTACAACAATTAATCATCGTAGGAGTGGGATACTAGGGATGTTGCTATCACGAAAGAGAAACTTCACTATCGAAAATTCGAAATTTTCTCACTTATCGTACAGCTTATTGATTGATAAAACAAGTTTGTTTTGTCCTTGACTCAGAAAGGTATACATGGATAACGTGTTCCATACATTTTCTTATAATCTAAAACAACGTTTTTTTTTTTAGATATTTCTCAATTTGAAATTGAAAGGCTTGCCATTTTTTTTATTTCCAGTCCTAATAACCCCTTCAGTAAGTTCAGACTCGTATGAAAAAAGGCAAATACAAATCAATGCGTCTAGGAGAGGAAACAGTCTGTTCTCAGGGGAATGCCAACAGTCTACCGGGAAAGCTTGTCATCGAAATCAGCACAGATAATTTCCGCTGGAAACTCAAGGATTCTCACGATGTCATCCTCAATTTATTGTATGTATTATCTTATTCAGTTAGATATGATGTACAGCACATTTTTGTAGTGTAGTGTATTTTGCATCACAGTACAGCTGTAATTCTGACTTAATGGTAATAAGAAGTGTGGAAAGTTACAGTGTAATTGCTTGGTAAAATAACTATTAAAACAGTTGTTTAAAAAGGATTGTTTTAATAATTTGTAAAACAATACAAACGAAGACAGGTCCGTACCTTATTCGTTAATCGGTATAAATATATATTGTCATACAAACGCATGATGAGATAGTATTTCGTTTTTTCGAAAATTCGGAAAATAGTAGGGTTTTTGTGGGTATTAAGTAAGCTTAGGATTTTTTTACAAGCAGTAAATGTAACAGTGTTTGTAGAAAAGGATAAGTAATTTGATATTTTGTCCGTCGACATATCGACCATGGGGGTCAGGAAATATCGACTATAGGGGTTAGGAAATATCGACTATCGGGGTCAGGAAATATCAACTATCGGGGTCAGGAAATATCGACTATCGGGGTCAGGAAATATCGACGGGTGTTTGGTTTCGTTGGGTTTTTAGCTGCTGACTCTTTCGAATGATCGATCTGATGGACTAAATTATGAAGGTGTATGAAGTTAAGCATGCACTCCGTTTACTTTTAATGTATTAATGCACGGTGATTTAATTTCTCTTTATGTCTTACTAAAAGTGGATATTAGATTGGATAAGGTGATATGTAACATGAAAGCGAATACGATCAGCCAGGCATTTAACATCTGACACAAGTTAATAGATAGGCCTTAGTCACAAGTGATTACATCATTAGTCTACGCCCATGAAGTAACATTTTAACTCTGTTTTGAGCTTAACTCAAGTGCGGCAAAGTGTGAAGTTATCCTATTTCAGTACGTAACAATATTACTGTGGGTACAGATGTACGCAATTGTAAAGTAGGCGTGGTCAGTACCTTGTATGATTATCATATACATTCTGAAATTCAATTATGGAAAGGGAAAGACCTCAAAGATTTTTATTTTTTTTCATACTTCACTTTAGTTTTAGAATAATTGTATAATATATAGATATTAATAAGGTAAATATGACAGAATGAATCACTCCTATTTGATATAAAAGTATACTACATGTGATACGACACCATTTAGCATTCCCTTTCCATATCACTCGTATTCCATGCTTTCGTTTATTGTTAGCAATATTTAACCTCTCTACAATGACTTCTAGAACATCTAAATCCACTGGTGTCTCGCAAAAGGCACACTGTCTAGGGTCAGGAACCCTCGACTTACATATCAGTAATTGTTCAGTCACCTGTTCGTGCCAACATGTGTTGATTAACTGTTTTCGACTCTGTTAAAGAGGAACGTTCCGTAATTTATTTCAGCCATATTAGCACAAATGAAGAAACTCGTGCGATCACTACACTTTGACTGGCGATATCACGATATATTTACCTGTTGTGACGTGAAGTAACACCGCCAGGTAGACAGCGAGGTACAGCAGTGTCTGGTCCATCACGGGAGGCTATCCAAGTGATCTGAAAGATACGATACAAACAATCCATGAGTAAGGGCTAAATGATACGTCAAGTGGAAAATTGTTTTTGGAAAGAGGTGGTTAAGTATTGCTTTATATTGTCTTTTGTGATAAATTTGGATCTCAGGAATATGAGTATAGGGTTTTATTTAAACATCGAATAAACATGGTAAATAGAAACTTCTGATAATTTGATAATGTTATAGCAGAGGTCAAAGGGAACATTTGGTTTGGATGCAAATGACATGTACTGCCTCGCAGTTCCCATTGACATATCTGTGATTTCTCACCCTATGAACCTGAAACATAATTCAGTCATTAGACTTCTGTTGGACCAATGAATAATTAAACGCCTTCAGTAGCTAGGGTCATGCTTGTACGTCATATTCAAGGCAGCTAACGGAAAAGTATTGCCAAATGAATCAGATTTAAATTTAAATGGTAAATGAGTCGAATATAAAAGGAGAAAAGAATTGGAAGAAAATTGAGTTTAAGAGAAATTATTTGTGTTCCATTTCGTTTATTGCATTCGGCATTATCACTGGTAATAAAACAAACCGATTCTCAATCATGGAAATCGTCTCTGAACTAACATCCGTACCTCTGAACTAATAGTCCACTTAACCGAAACAGAGATTAATGTGGCTAGTCATGCTATCCCAATTACTTCGAGACATCACGGCTTTTAACCGATATCGAGAAACGTGTTCTCTGTTTTAATACTTATTGGGCTCTGTCTTCGTTTGAAACGACCAACAAGGCTGTTGACAATAGACTGCATTTCTAAGACGTTTTATCTTACCGAAGGCATTTAATGTGTAACCGAGTCATATAAGACAGTCAAAGAAATTCAATTAACATTTAAAAAAGAATATTTTTTTTTATCTCAAACGGTTTAAAAAAAACACAACTCGGTCGGGCGCCGACACGTTAATTGAATTGTTTTCTAGTTCATGTATCTAATCGATATGAAATACATACCATAGCGTTGAAATAATTTTATTATCATAAAACTCATGTATATTCATCAATAACTAATACTTCAAATGTTCAGCTTGCTTATTCTGAAACGGTCGATACCACATCAAATTTCATTGCTACGTTTGACGTTTTTTTAGTACAAAAGATATTTCTGCATAAAATAAGCCTAGCCCAACTAATCGGACTAGAACGATAGCTTGTCGAAAAACATGATAGGAGTACCAATAGCGAGAATTTTCCCCAGTGCTACCCAATTATCGAAACAATCATTATGAATAATGATACTTGAATAATGATACTTTACTTAAGATTTGTATATTTTCAGTCTTTTACTTTCTATATTTCTACATGTTTGACGATATTGAGTTTGGTGTCAAGCTTTGAACAGTTTGAAGGCGTTCCTCGTACTAAGATGGCAGGATTGCTAAAAAAACGCTGCCAAGTCCTTCAATTTCACATTCAGATTTATATCGACGATGTCCTATTTTCTTTACATAACAAAAAATAAATTGACCACATAGATCGGATATAATCTCCTAGGCTCGTAAACAAAGACGCTTTACCTCAGCTGTTTTTCTCAATTTTTGTTTAAACCATTACCAATGTATAATAAGTTGGGACGGCTGACTCTTTCTGGAATATTACTTTTCTTGATAGTAACATTCCTGTTTACCCTACATACGGTTTTAACATCAACTTCTGACTGACAAACTTACAACACAGATTTTCCAATAATGCAGGTTGCCGAACACATAAACAAGTTTTATAAGCGCCATCATGTTCTCAGTGGAAATAATGCTATTTCTTTGAGTGGTATGAAGGTCGATATTGTTCTTATGCTCATTAGTGGGGCTTGTAATAGCTGTGTCGTCACTTTCCAAGTTCTCTCCTTGGGATATGACATCATTTGCTTAAAAGTTTCCATTACGTTTATCATATATCATTTGTTTGTCGTATAATAATGCGAGAGCATTGGTAAGCTTTGAAAACCCAATTTATATTTTTTTCAATAATGATATGTTGAAATGATTTATGACGAGTAATATGCATTAAACTTAATTATGTAACTAGTTTCTCATGCCAAAAAAAATAATGACATATCTAATTTAGGTCTGGAACCTAACATGTATTAAGTGATATGCGTGTTTTATTTGTGGCCAACCTAAATCCCAAGTAAGACAGTTCACTTCTGTTTCTTGGTGAGACATCTTAAGCTTTTGAAGTCTTGAAATGTTGGCCTTTTATTTTTTGAAGGGAAAAAAATGAAAACCTGAGCGTATACATTTTTCTTTGTTTTAGCATAACACTCTCCTAAATTTCAACTTTAATTGACATTAAAAAATTATGTTAACTTCTTTTCCGTTTATATTTACGAAACATCTTCAAACTTTCATGCGATTTATTTTCACAAAATAATAAAATTGCATTCAATGCTGGATAAACTTTTGAAAGAAATAGCATTTAAAATGCCAGAGCTACATTTAACAATATAATTTCCATTTTAGACGTATTCCTATGGGACACATTTCCCTGACTGTTTTCACCGTCTCTGATGACAGGGAAAATACCAGTGTTTCCCCGTAATGGAAATGACATAAATAATTACAATGACTGTAGATAACAAGACTAGAATCTCATTTTCTTTTTATTAGTCTGTAATTTATTCACTGATAGAGAAAGGCAGTTTGATTTATTTCCGGTTTTCGGCTGATAAACATGCACACTAACTATTTGATACAATACCTGAATGTGTATGTGGTAGAATTTATTACCGTGTGTTGTATAATCCGACGATATTGTGAACAATGGGTATTCTCCCGCTATACATTACTGGGTATTAATTCACAGCACATAGCAAAACATCAATCAGACGGTGAAATCAGCTATTTATCTCATTCCAAATTAGTAATCAATAATAATTCCATTTTTACAATGTACAGTTTTAAAAAATACAATGGACGTGTCTGAATATATATTGGATTTAAAACCGAGAGTTTTGACAGGAAATATAAATTGATTTTCTTTGACATTCGGGTGCTTGCAGAATATGTTAGTCATAGAATAAAAGTAATTATTCTTGCAAAGCGCCTTTTATTGAACGGTCAGTTTTAAATTTATCACGAACAAAAGAAACATTTAAAAGCAGTGCAAGAGTTATGTAAGATACATGCAATATTAGTTTCAGCGATATTTATTCATTATGGTTGGAATAATTATTTTCATTGTTTGGACTTTTAGCACTACTGGTGAGCCCTTGACTGATGAAATGTTCATATTGTGCAGTAGAAATTGTTTTCTGTGTTTGGTTTCTGCATCTAACTTCAAGGTGATGGACAGCTGATGGACCATCAGTCCCCGAGGTTGACCGTTGCCTGTTAGCTGGAATTTTATTCTAGTACTAGCTTAAGTATAAATGACCTGTTGGAGTTAATATATATATAACCTTATCAAGTATTATATATACATGTTTGACCTTCTGATATTTTCTGCATATTTTTTGGAATACTTTACGCTTGAATTTCAATCTTTGACCTAAAAGGTAAACGAAATCCAAAACCAAAAAATAATTGCCGATTGTGCCAAAGTGTCATAAAAGTATCACTCAAAAAGAAATATGTGCATTTTGCACATGTTTTGACGGTTAGGTAAGTTTATTGCCTTTTTCAAAAAATGCTGTTTTCAAGTCGATCTCGTAAATTGCGAAGTATTGACCGATTTATCTCCCTTGACTGTGACGTCATATGTGACAAGCGCTTTCGTGGCATAGATTCCGCGCCATTTGTCAAAGATGTAAACAAACGCCTGTCAAAATGGTACAATGTGCGGCCATCAACTGTAACAACAGCAGTAATTGCGGACAGAATGAATGTTGAATGGAAGTAATGGCCATATGGTGCAGTGGAAATTGTTTTCTGTTTTTGGCTGCTTCTGTATCTAACTATTTTATTTTGATTTTTAAGTGTTTGTTTTACGTCATAAGGTGGAAGACAGCGGATATACCATCAATCCCTGAGGTTAATCATTCTTGCTAATTCAAAAGTACAAAGCAACGCTAAATTGACAACATCAAGCTGATAAACTCATCACTGAATCAATATATTGACGATAAATACACGAAAAAATGATACTGGATGTGTTCAAAGTAAGTACGAGAGACATAAGGTTGTTATATATTTTCAAAAATATAATTCTTGATTAGATTTATTCTGTCGTCTCATAGCAAAGTACAATATCAAATGTCTTTTTGTGGTGGTGTTGAGGCTTGTGATCAGGTTATCTTCGTGTTCATCAGTGGTGAGAGATGTTTAAACGCATTGTATTGACACACTAAGATTGACATATTTGTCCTCAAACTAAGATGACACTGTCACATGAAAGCCTGTCACAGAATAGGAAACCCTACAAATGAATTACAAGAACATGATAGAAACTAAGTGTATTTTAGACTATAAACTGATATTAACCCTTTCTGCTGGATATGGCAAAGTATGCAGGAAATTAAACACGGAATGTGATTTCCTGAATGATAATGCGTTCATTAGACCCCACACCAACGCACACAATAAGTGTTTACATTAACTTCACCTCGGAGCATACTGTTAGGAGATTATAGAAGTAATTGATGCTAAGGCAAAATAATGGTGTCAATATCCACTGAACGTTGAACTTTTGTACATATAGTATCGAGTGACCTAAGAAATGTGGACACTACCGATAAAGACAAACAGTTATACATTGCATAGTGGTCCATTAAAATAGTTTATATTCAACACATCAGTGATAGCAGGCAGTGCTGACGGATTCATTGTTAGATTTTCACAGCAACCACCTTTTAGACCATAACACAATGCACTTTAATATCAGGTCCAATCAAAACTAGAATTCCTCGTATACATAACTATAGTGTATTCCATATTACTAAGGCTAGTTTATTTTACAACATGAAGAAAACGCACTCATAGAGATCTGAAGTTGATGAGAGGAGCTTCAACTCCAACTCCAACTCCAACTCCAACCCCAAACCTCCCATAAGTGAGATCAGGAAGCGGTCATTATGTGGCGTTTGTTCTTTTCATGAACATGTATTGCAGTGACGACACAAGTACATTAATACCACATGTTGTTAGGGAAAACTAAGGTCGGTAATAACTTCGAAAGGTAGAGGGTATATTTACACATTCAACAGCGTATGATTTTCAGCTTAAGCATAAAAACAGCACCGTTCGATCTCCCGATTTTGATTTCTTTACATACGTTAACATACATACATCAAGATCGCTGGCCCCTTTGTCAAGCTGTAAAGTTTGTACAACACTCCCCTATTTTTCTCGATGACACACGGCGGTCAGCGGTCATAGCTTGACAAAGGGACCAGTCGGTCTTGAAACGTTGCGACACGTTTAATACGTACATTGTTTGTGTAAAAAGTAAAACTTTGATATATCATATTTTCAAACTGATGAATCTTATCGAAGATATAGGACAACTACTATGTTTTTCAATATCATGATTCAAATTCATCCTATGGTATCAGTATATCCAGTGACAACAGTGTACTATGGACACATATCCTGTTTCGCTAATTCTTTTTAGCATAAACTAACAATTCTTTGACGCTTTGCAATTGATCATCCACTTTTTAAATAATGTCAGACGCTATGGGCGTTAATGTCCTAGTAGAGGTTTGCCTCCAGACAACAGATGGAGAGATCGCGTGTCGTAATCTTGTTTGGACCTCTAGCGTGCGAATGTTCAATTATAAAACAATCAAAGGCAACAATTACGGGGAATTATCTGAAAATTTACATGTGACGTAAGCATCTCAGCTTATTCGAACTTCTCTCACACTTGACTTTTTCATAGGATTATCACTTCAAATAGACAAACTGCCTCATTGGAGGAGGGTAGATGTAAATAAATAGGTTTTACTGATGGCATAGAACCATCAACGCCCCCTGGTGATTGTGTGTCGTCGACAAATATAGGGGTGTGTACTACACGGGATAAACAATTGGCATTTTATTTATAAACTGATTATCAAACACGCTGGAGATAAGGAATTCTATTTGAACCTGTAGTGTAGAAATTAATTCGCTAATTGTGTCCTTTTATATCTTAAACCCAATATAACTACTCGTTGTTGGGTTGAAATGTTCCCACTGTCTAATCCTAACAAATCAGGTCGAAAATCAACGTGTCAGGGGGGAAAATGAAGTCCATTTTTCATTTGTTCTCAGGACATTTGATTATGTTCTGGTACTGCGTTTGCTATGGAATTGTACTGTGTGTATTGATACAATGTATTCCAGCCATGTTTATATGGATATTGAAATAAGGAACCAAAAATGATAAAAAAGGATAAGGACTATCTCGGAAACATAGGATATCATTGCAGAGACATCAGCTATAAGACTTAACACTTATATACGTAGCTTGTTGTAAATGTTACACGATGGGGTGCTATTCAGTATAAGTGATTGGTGTTGATACCGAGTGTAACCGCTCATCAAGTCTGTTTGGTTGTACATAAGCACTCTTCATATTGCAAAGACGATACATGTGAGTTAGTATTTGACCGATTCCTGAAGAGGAAAGCGAATACGACTCTACTTTGTTAATGTATTAAATGAAAAATGATTTAATAACTTAACACACATATAATGACGTAATTGTATCAAACGCTTTCTAACTAAATGAAAATATCGTTTTCATACAAACGTTGAAATAAAACCATACAATATCTTCCTGTAGCCACTAATTACATTTGGGAATAAATATATATTTCACACATCTCGAAGTGTCTCAACAAGGCATTACAAAGATGGTTGACCCTCTCCAATGACAGAGGAATGCTTTGATTTTACGGCTCAGTATGAGAGGGGCGTATCGATTGGTCACGGCTATAACGTCTAGTTTCCAGTACATGCAGATGGAATCTAGTATTCGATATTGAATATTTGTTAAGGGCTGTTTCGAAAAGGCTTCATTACCGCCCTTTATATACCAAATATTATATTTGTTCTCAAATGTCGTACACTTGTACTACAAATGTCGTGTTTAAACCATTTTCTGTTTGATAGAGGTACATATAAATTGGCACGAATTAACCATTTAAATACGTTTAAAACAATTCGGTTTCGCGGGACATTTTGGCGATTAAATCACTCATAGTAAATCATCATAACGGTCAACACGGAAAAGAAGCAAATACAATAATGCATTTTGATCGGTTTCAGCTAATAATGGAAATAATATAAAAAAATAATAAAATGTAGTTCATTAGGCTTTTTCTTGTAGAATAACTATTTAATGCTATGTCGTTTAATGAATCACTGTTTATTTTGTAGTCCATTGAAACTGATTGTCCTTCAGCCCGTGCTCGTGATACAGATGGATGAAAACGCAGGTTTATTACAACTTCATCGAGGCAAAGGTCGACGTTTCTGGTCATGCTCATACAGTGTACTACCATTGTCGACGTTTCTGGTCATGCTCATACAGTGTACTACCATTGTCGACGTTTCTGATCATGCTCATACAGTGTACTACCAAGGTCGACGTTTCTGATCATGCTCATACAGTGTACTACCATTGTCGACGTTTCTGATCATGCTCATACAGTGTACTACCATTGTCGACGTTTCTGGTCATGCTCATACAGTGTACTACCATGGTCGACGTTTCTGATCATGCTCATACATTGTTCTACCATTGTCCAGTTGGACACTTGAAACCTTGATATTATCAATAATGCAAACCTACCAGAGCTTTTAATGAAGGGTCCTGAGTATCGGGAAACTCAATTAGAATGTTAATTCCATAATGCTTATGGATTCTGTGAAAGACTATGCCAGTCAATGTGAAAAAAGTGAGAGCATGCCTTATCAATCTTAAACATCCTATTCTCAAAATTGTTTCTTCCATCAAAACTTTTTGACCATTTACACTACCAATCCTCATACAAAACTGAAGGAACGCCTAAATTCTCTTGCTGTTAGATTTTTTTTCCAAAGAAAGGCGAACGGCGATATGAATATTATGGTTGTAAATAATGAAATTATTTTGGAGCTTATTTTGTGAAATTCATATAAATTGACGGTAAATCATTAACCATTATTGTCGTGTGCACCCTCCAGAGCTTGAGATCAAGGACACTACGAACTTTTCAACTTCAGCCACTTTCCTTGATCTTTATTGTCAAAATGACAAACAGGGAGTAACTGGTGGTTTTGTTGCCACTACCCGAGATCCCGATGTGAGGACTTGTCATTACTTGAATTCAACATTTAAATGGCGGGTGTAGTCGATGACGTAGAAGACGCTTACCCTTCCGGAACACCTTGTATTATTTATCGTTGTATATTTTTCAAATTTCCTCCATGTTAATATATCCTTTGGTAATATTTGTCCTTGTTTTTATCGATTTTGAGTTTGAATCACGATGAGTTGACACTTTAGTATTTTCATGTAGGAACTTTACAAAGGAGCAAAGAATTTTGTTCATGTTCTATACTCTTTCTTTCACGATCATATCGATTTATTAAAAATTGTTGTGTAGAAAATATTATGATATACTGCATATTAATTCATTAATGTTAATATTAATATGACAATATGATATACCATATGTTACTAGTATTGATAATGGAATATGATATAGCATATATGTGAAAAACCAAGAAGTTCTGTTACATCATTTAGAGTGGTGGATTATTTTCCCTTGTGTATGATGCTTTACTATCAAATGTATTACGAGGTATACATGTAGCATGGTGAGCTCTACCTAGATAATATCTGAACATATACAAGATTCGAGGGAAATCATTTATCTCGTGCCATCATAGATGAGAAAAGCGTATACAAAGATGAGGAGACATCTACCAGACACCTGATACATATATAAATATTTGCTAAAAGCATTTGTCGTGATAGAATTTGATGACCTATTAATTCTATCGTTCATTAGTGTAATAAACAAAGGATAATGCACCTTTCATCTGACTGGAAGCCAAAAACATTTATACATAGCGAAGTAAGTACGATTAAGTTATATATCATACCAATTTGTCAGATAAAATTACTAAATTGTTCTGCGTTGTGTTCCGAAATGTTCGTTTTATGATATATCTGTCTGATATACTCGACAAATCATCATTACGTTGATATATGTAGACAATGCTTCACACATATATTCCCCTGATATATCTTACAGAACGAGTGTATCTATATAGCACATATGGGTATACCTCACGAGGGCTTCAGCCCGAGGAAAACTTATTTATACTGCAAAAACCGAGTTCGTCCTGTGATGTCAGATGAATACACACTTATTTATGTTATTGCTTCTATTACACACCCAGCACAATAATTATTCTTTGTTACACTTCATTTTCCTGTATTTATGTTCAGTTTACTGACTTAATATTAACCCTATTAATTATGTCGAATAGAACGATGTTGAGGACGGAATAATGACGCCAAGTTACCGTAGCATTACACGATTCTGAAACATTCGGAATTTGTTGTTGTTTCTCTTCGTCTGATCGGTGGATAAAATCCGATGAGTTCCAGCAAAAATGGCTAATGGGTTATAAAACATTTTATATCATAATATTACTGCAATGTAAAAAACAAGGAACCTTGTTTTGCATTGCTTAACATAGGCTGAATCACTATAGTAAGATTCACCGGGAATGGAATGAAAGATTTAATGATCAGTCTTTTCGGCCATGACACCTAGATCGTTTGAATACAGTTGTGCTGGTAGGCGCAGTTTTTATTCTTGGCGTCATGAGTTTTGATGTCGGTTTTATTATTGTTTATCCCGGGGCAGTTCTTTAAAAATATTGTTTGTCCACTCGTCATTTCGAAACAAACAACGAAATACGTACGATATGTCGTATATGTTAAGGTAGATATAGCTGACATATCAAGTTAAAATATCATATTTTTGTGACCCTATCAAGTATAATATATGTCCTTGGGTCGATGACATCAATTGTACAATTCCAGACATGATGCTGTAATATAAAAGCAATAAAATATTGTATTAACACCCGAGCCAACCGCTCAGTCATTGTCTACCAAATCAGCTCATGGCTTTTGGGACCAAGTTGACAAATGTATCACAAATTAAATAGTAAGATATTCGTCATTTAAAGCAGTGAATCCCTTTGACTATCATCAGGGTTTTGTCAATAGGGACCTTATAAAGTATCAATGATAGTCTTGTCTGACCTTTGTCACACGTTGGTCTGCAGCACTATGGTCTCGAGGTTCGTGTGGAGGTGATACATTTACTGGTCGATCTAGTTCAATAAACCCCACTGGTAGTCGTATCCATGGGGAATACTGTGGTTTGTTACTCATCTAACTCCGGTACATCGTATTAATGAAGACATCCGTAGAAATCCTAGGTTCAGTTTCAGGTTGTATTCTTTAATATTGAAAGGTTCAGTCACTTCCCAATTCTAATTAAGCGTGCTCTATTAAAAGCACATGAAAACGCCTAGATTCAATAAACAGACCGTGATAATCATACAGATATCGTTAAGTATAAACTCTGCCAGTTTCTGTAATACTTAAACAACTTCTGTTCTGTCCATCCCCATAATTCGTTGTTCAGAGTGACTGATTGGGGGAGTAACGAAAAATAATAAATTCACATCAATCCACAAAACACCAATAGCTAAAAACCAATGACATGAAATGGTACCAAAAATTACATATATTATTTTATTATTATTAAGAACCTTTATTTTTTGGTATGCGGCACTTGTTTATCTTCTTTTAATCTTCCTTCCGAGGGGGGGGGGGGGGGGGGGGG
>JAUMHH010151871.1:0-19187 GCA_032359455.1 Chlamys rubida | reverse complement strand
GTAAGGAGAGCAAGACATCCCTCAAGGTCACAAGGATGTATCATAGAAAGTCTTAATTATAGTAAGGAGAGTGTGACCTCCCTCAAGGTCACAAGTACGTATCATAGAAAGTCTTAATTATAGTAAGGAGAGTGTGACCTCCCTCAAGGTCACAAGTACGTATCATAGAACAGTTTAGTATGAAGAGTGAGACATCCCTCAAGGTCACAAGTACGTATCACAGAACAGTATAGTAAGGAGAGCAAGACATCCCTCAAGGTCACAAGTACGTATCATAGAAAGTCTTAATTATAGTAAGGAGAGCAAGACATCCCTCAAGGTCACAAGGATGTATCATAGAAAGTCTTAATTATAGTAAGGAGAGTGTGACATCCCTCAAGGTCACAAGTACGTATCATAGAACAGTTTAGTTTAGTAAGAAGGGCGAAACATAGCTGATCATTTATGTAGACAAACAGGTTTGTCTATTTTCAAAATGTAATATTTCATGGATAAAGTCTGATGGACCTGCAAATATTATTAAAGGCCTTGAATGTCTTTGCCAAGGCTCGCCAGAACACGGCATCAGAATGAGATTATTAGGTCCTTCTTTGTTATATAACCAACCGTTTATTTGACCCGTGGATGTTTACATTATGTTGTGTTATGTTACAGAGCCTGTATGTCCACCCGTGTTTACAGACATGGCAGCCAGTCAGACTGTACCTGTCGGGGGTGTGGCCGTCTTCAAGTGTATCATCACGTCCAAATCTCCGGCTACATTTACCTGGTAGGACACCTGTTTATATCTAAAGCTTATAAACTTACATAATCATGTGAAATTTTAAGTATTTCCTTAAGCAGCAAAACAGATATAGATGAAAACCTGCTTGTGCAAACACCTCAATTAGGAGACCACCTGTGTGTTTAATACTCCCCATTTTGATTTCTTTGTGAACTTAAGCTGTAACAAGAGCCCACTTTTTGGACTTGACCTTGGGCGGTCTCTATATAGGTTTGCCTGTATTTATTCCTTGTATGAATTGGTATGTTTTAATTATCCAACATATACTTATCATGCCTTGGCATGGAATTGCATAATTGCATTATTTCAATATACTGTCAGTACAACTGACTGAATATGAGCTCAGATATGATTGTGGCATTAAACAGATATGATCCGATAGTGACATCATAGACAAATTTCTTGTGTCCATTCTCCTGAAGCCGCATCAAATCTTAATGTTAATTTGGATGAGGCCAAACCAAAAAATAGTTTTTTCCTGTTGCTTGTCTGAAAAATTTAGGGTAGGTAGGTAGGTAACAGATTATATTTCTCAAAATATATTTACAGTGTATCTATAGGAGAGTGAGCAGGATTTTAATGGTACTCCTTGAAGATTTAATTGCCTAAAAAGGTTTAGGCAAGGCAAGGATAACTGGAAACTAACAGTATCTATTTTTTGGCCTTAAAGTGATTTTAGTGACTGAATATCATATTAATCTGGTTAATATTAGTCTCCTCAATACAAAAAACAAGTTAGTACTGTATCCAGTCTCCTCAATACAAAAAGTTAGTACCAAATCCAGGCAATGAGAACAATGCCCTGCAATGTCCCATTGTTTATTTTTCCTAGGAAAAAGGGAAGCGATGTCCTTTCAAACACAGACAGGATCAAGATTGCAGTATCCAAGACAGAAACAAGCCTGACGATCACAGGCGTCCAGTTTGATGATCGTGCCACCTACACGTGCTCAGCGAAGAATGAGGATGGAGAGGAGCACACCTGCGGCGACCTGAATGTGGAGGGTAAGAAATAGCCTCTCAGCATCACATACAATGTACGTGTCTTAGCCCAGCTTTTCAAACCTCTATAAGACAAACAGCAGGTTCACTCAAAAACCTTTTACCCACAATGCTTTCAAAAATATTGAAAAGTGATTGAACTATTTATAGACAAATTTAAAAAGGCCATTTGAAGAAATGAAAAGTATTCTTTTAGATTTTAAAATAAATAATTTATATTTAAAGAAGATAATTGCTTGTAAACCATTGATTTGAACAACTGGGCACAGAGTGTTTCCTGTTTGTGTGATTGAAGTGATGTAAAATATGGGATATATAAACATCACATAAACAATGAATCCTAACTGTAAGTATACTGCCAGATCATGTGAGATATAGGCAGGTATATTTACACCTGCTCAGGTGCAACTCTGATAAGCATTTCACTATACAAATACAGAAACTATCTTCTGGTGTTGTGTGGTTTTAATAATAATAGAATTCTATCCGATAGGTCTGGGAACATTTGTAAAATTGATATTGTGTATAAACACATACTCTTTATAACAAGATTTCAGAAGATAAAAAGTTTACTTGCTGAAAAGAAAAAAAAAGAATTCATGAAAATATTTTTTAAGCTTTTTAAAAAGAAATAATCATTCTTTACAAGCATTCCCCGATCTATTGAACATTTTGTGATATTCCTCAACGAATCATTTTATTGCAACTTGACGATATATATCACACTTACATTTTATATTTGAATGCAACTAAAGCTTTGACGGCTTCTATTAGCATTACTCATGTAGATTTCATTGAGGAATCCAACTTGTATGACAATTTTATTCCGCTCTGGTTTATAGTTTGCCAAGATTCTTGGATTTGTTGGAGTGATTTCATTTTTTGAGCCATTTGGAAAATGCTTCATAACATTATTTATGTATATCATCTATCAAACTGTTTATATCTATATACATATATATTTGTTTTGCACTTACAAATCATACTGATAGGTTTGAAAATAAAATCTGTATTGTATTTCTTGACTAACTTACAAATCATACGGATAGATTTGAAAATAAAATCTGTTTTATATTTCTTGACTAACATCTCATGAAAACACTTGATTTCATCTTGCCTGGTTTACTAGAAAAGGGTGTTAAGGGTAGATGGACGCCGTTTGGGGACGAGGATGATGTTTTCCTGCCGGATGTACAAAAGCCTAAAGGTAAAGCTGGACACAGGATCTAACGGAAACGTGCATCATGTTCACTTTGTTAAGAATCGCAGCCACCATGAATGTAACACTAAAGAGGGATAGAGTTAGACCAGATCACTCACACTTTATTGAATTAACACAGTTAGCATGAGTTTAATGAGAACTACTTGTAGAAGAGTAGGACTTAGATTTTCATGCATTATACTTTATAATAGTTCATTAATACCAGGTTGATATTTTTTTTTTTTTTTCAAACTGTTTTAATAACTGTTACCTCACTCAACCATACTGGAATATTAAATAACGGACTCTCAGCATGTGTTACTTCTCCAGTTGCCATGACGTTATCAGGGTTAGCTGATTTTTGTTCGGCTTAAGAATAATTGGGTTTATTGTTTGAGTTAACACTGACATGAAGTTCTACATTAATAGGTTTATGGGATTGATTCATAACTATATTTACGATGGTGGCATATTTAATTCATTGTTGCATTTTTCGACATAATTTTGATAAGATGTCAACAGGATCAGAGATGTTGACATAAATATGAATACTGTATAACAGGTTATTTATGCGGGCTTAAATTTTCACTTTTTTGACTTAAAATTAAATAATTAAATTTAAACGGATTACAATTTTGCGATCTGGACATATGTGAAGGACCTAAGTTTCCGTGGTGTTTAGACTTAGAGACGGGACACTTGGCTTATAAAGTGTCTTATAGTCTATTACAGCATATTGAGCAACAAATCATAAGCAAAACTATCAGACGTGTGGTATGATCTATTTTCATGTTGATGAATTGTCACAACCACTTGTGCATTATTTCATGAAGACATCACGGTTAAGAAGTTTACTTTCACACCTCAGTTTTACACTTGTCATATCATTCTGAGGATCATATTTTCACGATTGAAATTGACCTGTGAAATTGCGAAAATAACACTCCTGCAAAAATAACCTGCTACACGGAATGTCGCAATAACGTGTAAATTATGTGGACATTTAAAAAAATAATGTATTATGTTGACTCATAAGTCGAAAGTCGATGGCAGAAATTAAATATGCTGCCATAATTAACTGTTCGAAAAAGTTATACTGACAGGAATTATAAGTTAACTGAAATAACACTGTTGGTGAAGGATTTGGCATGGTGGGCGTGGCATTATAATATGTTGTGTAACATCTTGCAGACAGTTACACATGGGACACGTATGTTAAGGATATAACGATACTGGCTGAAGGATACCCCGTTGTCATAGGTAACACTGTTAGTGGCCTGTCCGCCGCACAGCTTCACTGTCTCCCCTGGTGACCTGCTACTCAACCCTGGAGTTGTTTGAAGCCAGCTTAAGGATATATACTACCTTACTGTGATGTCTACCTCCATTACAAAAGAGTTCACACTTAGAAAATAGTTCAATGTATACAGCGTTGATTCACACAATGTTACTTTTTGGTGCTACCTTTAAAAATTCAAATTATGTAGAGCGTTGAATTTGAGAGTTTTGAGATAAGGGTACATTGAATTATGACTACAATTGTTTTTAGATTGTTGGGTATCTAGTATTGCTTCACTAGTAATATGATGAATTCTCAGGTTCTTTTATACCTCAAATATAATTTTTAAAAAACACTGCTGTGAAAAATTACCCTGTATTCAGTATAAAGTGTGTATTAACTCTTAATTAATTGGTGTTACATCAGTACACAAGGATGCATCATTGCATAATAACAGGTGATACAGCATTATTAAAAATTGCCAATCAAATTTGTAAGGGAGATAACTCTCACTCCAGTCACAAATATAATGTGTAAGGTAGCATATATCCTTAACTTGGTACCATACTTTTTACTATTATTAAGGATGTATGCTACCTGACTGTAAATTTATCTTTTTTTCAAAAGAGTTCTACATTATGTGACATGTAAAAAAAAAACGAATATTAATTTGAAGTTTTGAATGCTGGGAGTTGTTGATAGAAAAATGATACTTTTGAAAGTTACACATTGAAAATTGATGCATGGGTGATGCTGATGATATAAAAAAAGGAGATGTATCTAGTACAAATAACAGATACATTGTTGGAGGTAGCATATATCCTTATCCTGCCTATCAACTGTACCATATTTTACTTCTAATAGGGACATCGGTAATGCTAAGCCCATCCCCTATATTCAACTGATTATAAGAAGGGAATACAACATATCTGGAAGCAATCCCCGTTAGTAAAAAGAGCACATTTTGTAGCAGAATGTTACTGGACTGGGTTGGTTGCTGGTCGCATGTTTGATGCCAAATGTAATATAAAACGAAAAATGCAAAGTCAAGAACGGGATTTGAGCTTAGAACCTCTGAACTCTAGGCGGACTCTCTAACAAAACAAGCTACTTGGTCCAGGCAATAAGTGCAATCCTGTTCTGTCACATGTGCTTGAGTAGATTTACCCCTTCCTGTAAAAAAAAATCAAAAAAAATTCTCGGACTTCAACAAGTCTATTATGTTGTTAAGTACTAGAAGCATCCATACTATTTTCAAAGTGGGAAATTATTTTATAACAATTTAATTTGGAGGTGCCAGTTAATTCAAGCAACCATTAGAAATTCCTGAAGAAGTTGAGATCCCAGTTTTCTCTGACGTTCCTTAGTGTAATGGATATTTTTCTTCACTCTGGCAGTATTTTCCCTATAGAGAAATTCAGGTTTAAGAAAGAATCTTTACAGAATCGTCTGTGTCTTATTTCCAGTAAAATATGGTATGATTGATAAGGGGGAAATGAGCTAGGCTTATGACAGTGTCCAGTCTCTGTATTTTATTGCATATCAACAAAATAGACACTTTTGTTTTCAAGTAGTTGTTTTTCATGAATGCAATAATACAGCATTGGTTTTTGTTATTTCAATAAAATAAGTTAGTAGCTTCAATATTTTCCCTAAGATGCTTTTTGTTAGCAATGTAAACACATGTACAGCATTTGAATTTAATCTACACGATTTTTGCACCTGTGGGATTGAATGTCAATATTTTGGATCATTTAAAGTGTGGAATATCAGTTGTAATTTGCAGCTTCTCTTTGCTTCAGTCATTTCAATTATTGCATTTTGGAGATGTTGCTTTCACAGCTATAAATAGATCGGCTTTCCATGTCAAACACTGAACGTTACATGTATAATTATGTATGTAAATCAATGTCGGTCAGGTATGATCGTAGTTTTTGAGGTAAATACAAGTTCTTGTGTAATCTTTGTACGTAGTTAGCCCTGTTACTTAAGTCTTCCTGTCTGTCGTGAGTCAAATGAATGGGTAATAAATGTGTGTAGTAATTGTGAATTTGAAAAGTGCACTGTTTTCAGATAGTGTTATTTCGTGTATGTTGTAAGTTTTATTTTCCAGGAAAATTACAAGCTCAAGGGCTTATATCATTTCAGCACCGAAACAACAGCCTATACGACTCTCTGTATTGAGTAGATAATATGTAGAAATTGTTAGATAAAGCTGTTTGTTTGAATTGTTTTGCATGTGAATGTTATGTCTAATTTGATGTCTGTAGTTAAACGAATTTCTTTACCTTATTTCTTAATCCATTAATTAGTGATAATCTTGTGGAAATTGAAAAATTGTTTTATATACAAATACCATAAGTGGCATTGAGGTCACTGTTTGTGATAATTAAGCCAATGCAAGTTCAAACTTAAAGTTTTACATATTATTACTTAAGTTGTATATTAAACAAAATGGTTGAAAGGGATTCTGAACAAGGTTTCAGATTTTGTGGCATAGTGACAAATTTTACAGTCAATTGTAAATTCAATCAATTTCTGATGCAATGTGTCACAGTAAATTGGCCATGAAAGGTGTTGAGGATTTCTGCGTAGAAAATCAAAATCAAACAACAATTTCATAGCTAAGAAAAAGGGTTATTTTATATATTAACTAAAATATGATAATATTTGTAACATTTCCAGCTGATAACATTTTCAATGATGAGGAGTCTGTCGTCCAACATGCACACTCCAATGCTAGCAACATTGAACCAGCCAATGAAGAGGAGGAATATGTTGTTACTATGACGATGAGTTCTGACCAGGATGACACAGAAATAATCCACTCGGACATGAACAACAGTAATGATGCTGAATATTTGACAGATGGAACGACGGAGTCTAATTCTTCAGCAGAACCCACCTCATCTGTCCACGAGGAAGGAATTAGGTCCCTATTGATTCAAAACCAAGAAGAAGCCTATGCTAGATCAGAAGAGATGGAAAATGGCTTTGAAACAAGAGAGGATTTGGAAACAAATCATGGTATTGTAAGGAACATGGAGTTGAAGGAAATCATCCAGGGTAGTCGTACATTGACTACTGAGGAAGATAAGGATTGTGTGAGCTCCGGTCACCCTGAATCTCCTGTCAAACAGGGTAGTCGTACATTGACTACTGAGGAAGATAAGGATTGTGTGAGTGCCGGTCACCCTGAATCTCCTGTCAAACAGGGTAGTCGTACATTGACTACTGAGGAAGATAAGGATTGTGTGAGCGCCGGTCACCCTGAATCTCCTGTCAAACCCATCAACTTTAGTTTCCTAATCAACTCTGGCCCTGATGAGGAATCTGGTGAAGATACCTATTCTTACGAGTACTTGTCAGAATCTGAAGAAGATTTTACCCAAACCCTCAACAGCGCTCATAGCAAGGAATACATAGACGATGTACGCTCTAGTGATGGGACATTGGTGAAGGATGTAGAGAAGGGAGTACCAGACGATAGGGACATAGAACTTGACCATGGGACCATGATAAGGGACCTGGGGATGTTGAAAGAGACTGTCGATGGTGATTTGGGTGAGAAAGTTGGTGGTGTGGAGGTGTTGTCAGTGATTCTGTTGGAGTGGTTTCAGAATGCACTAGTCTAGTATTAGTGTCAATACATTTAGTAGTTTGTGTCACAAGTTAATTAGTATATTCCTCTTATTGTCATGAAAATGTGTCAAAGAACAAATGTGATATTTAATTAAGCAAAATGTGACACCAAACATTTTTTATCTATGCAAATAAAGCACTTTAAGAATAAAGTATAAGCGAATGTACATAAATATAGCTCTTTGTAATAAAATAACATGGAAAGAAACAAACGAATTAAATAACATATAAGATATACCGGGTAATTGAAAATGAAAACATGATATTAACCAAAAATGTGACATTAAGCACATTGACATTAAGTGGAGTACACTCTGTTGTGTAATACTGTAAAACACTGTGCACTAGTTCCATAAGTGTTTGTACCATTTTTATTGTTACCTGAAAGGATATCATTTAACATGTGTTTGTTATCGTAATGTATTGATGTGTTATATTTGTACTTTAATCGTGTCTTTATTCATAGTTTTTAGATAAGTTGTTGTTGTTGAACATTTTTTACATTCTAGTCGTTCCAACATAGCAAACATTTCATCAATGCATGCAATTTAAACTTTAAGTAAGACATCTTGTTTTAACAGTTGATCGTAATTAAAGTGTTTGCATGACTTCCATTTTGATAAGTGGTGCATCTGATTGGTGAAAAGTATTGTAAATATGATTGGTCAAAGGGAATATGATTATGATTCTTTAAAAGTAGTGCAACTAAGATTGGTCAAAGTTAGTGTGATTGGTTAAAAGTAGTGTAACTGTGATTGGTCAAAAGTATAGAAATTATGATTGGTCAAAAATACTAAAACTATGATTGGTCAAAAGTAGTGCAACTGTGATTGGTCAAAAGAAGTGTAATTATGATTGGTCAAAAGTACTGAAATTATGATTGGTCGAAGGTTGTGCAACTGTGACTATTCAAAAGTGAAGTAGGTAATGATTGTTGAATGTTAAATTTACACGCAGAAAATGTTTTTTCCTCAGTCTACACAATTAAGGTATTTTCACTGTAGAATGAAAAGGTTTGAAATACAAGTATATGCTTAAGAAAATATGGAAATAAAATGCATCATGTCAAACACTTACCAAGTGATTTTTAAGGCATGCTTGTTAATATGTTATATCATTTGAATGCTTTTTTTCTGCGCTAGAGCTTGTTTGCATCGTAATATTGCACAAAAATGATTTCTTTGATATTGCTTTTTATTTCAGCATCAAGTACTAAAATGTGAATCTATATCTCATATTTATGATTTATACTGTGTTATTATATACCATTTATTATTTGCATAACAATAATTTATTATATTAATAAATAATGCAGCTAGAAAAATATATTCAAAACTCCTATTTATCCGTACGGTAAACATGTCGAGAGATATATAAATATATTATCAAAACTCATTCTTACAAACATTTACAGAGGAAAAAGCTGAACGGGATGTGGTTGATGGTTCTGTCGAATCCAAGTTATCGGAGTCCGTAAAGGTTGCTGAAACAAAATCAGAAGTGACAGCTACACAGGAAGTGAAGGAAACTAAGGAGGAGGTCAAGGTCGTCAAAGCTAAATCCGAATCTGTCACCAAACAGGAAGTGTCGGTCAAAAAGGAAGAGGCCAAGGTCACCAAGGTCACTTCAGAGTCTGTGTCGGCAGCAGGTGAGCAATCGGTGGAGAGATTGTCCCAGGGCGCGGCAAACAATATCGCAGACATAAACAGTAAGGCGCCATTTTACTTTCTCTGCTCGAAGATTTCCTTTTGACTGATCCGATGCCATTTGGCTTTTTGGTGGATGAAAACATCTTTTTAACCAAATGTCACTTAAATTGATTCCTTGTATCCCACTTGACTGAATCCTAACATAAAACCTAGAGTAGTACAACATTCCGAATCACCAACTGATCTCTCAGTGGTACGATTTCCTGGGATCACTCATGTGTGGTTTTCACCTTAATTTCTCATTGATTGACATCACCTGGTCTTCTTTCCTGCTCCATCTCACTACAACACACAACAGTTTGGTAACATTTTGAGTGACAAACCATAATGAAAAAAGTACTCTTTGCTAAATCACTATTATTTCTTGAGCACTTTTCTTTAAAATTTTTGTATCTGCATGTATTCCTAAGCCCTTAGAGACCATCACTCTCAAATGCAGTAAATTAGCATCATCTTAACTTTTCTTTGATCAAGAAAAATGAAAGGGCTTCCGAATACATGGTTTCATTTCATTTCTTTAGAACAACTGCACGGTTTGTATCTATGATAAGTACAGAGGGATACACAGGTACTGGACTTGTTTTCCAGTCAGACCTTCATTTGTAAAATCTTAATATCAATCACAGGGGGTCAATTAAATACTGTGTGTTAATTCATCACTGGTAAATAGTGTCTTCAGGACAAGGGAGTGGGCTTACAGAGAATGAAGTTGTATGTGGTAAATAGAATAGCAATTCTACTGATCAGGGGTGGGCTTATTTCTGACCACAGACTTGTATGTGGTAAATAGAATAGCAATTCTACTGATCAGGGGTGGGCTTATTTCTGACCACAGACTTGTATCTGGTAAATAGAATAGCAATTCTACTGAACAAGGGGTGGTCTTATATTTGAGCAATGGCCTATTGAAAAAGAGAAAAAGAGTAAAATCAGAGATAAGCAGAAATTGGGATGGGCTTATAATTGAGCATGGGCTTATCACTGATATTTTACTGTAATTTGAACTAACATTTGTGTGATTACAGGTGCTTGTTTAGTCAATTATGATTAAATTCTTTTAGTTTTGCATGGACGTAAAATTTAATCTTATAAAATGTATACACTTGTATCTGTGTTGATATTGAGTGTTGACCTGTGTTTCTTGTCCTATGATTTTAAAATAAGTTAATGGATTTTTTTATTAAAGTGAAGTGATATGATAGGAAAGACTGTTAATATACTATCATTTAAAATACTTTGTTTTTGTACACTGTTCTTGGGAAGACTGCTTGAATGTGTAGCCAAGGAATTGGAGTGAGACTTTTACATGTTATTTCAGAGTCTACCGTACAAGTACTTGAGGAACTGGAGACTTCCGTCACCAAGCTAAACGAAACACTAAGTCAATCACAAGAAACAAGGTTTGTGTACAATATCTTAAAGTATCTCTGATCAACTATATACGCAACATGAAAATGGTATCATAAACTAATGAAGCCCCAGTTAAACATACAGGCAGTACAAAAAGAAGAAACAGGTCATTTATGGATATCAGGATTAAAGTAGTATTTAGTTAGCGAAGTGGCTATACCCGCTAGAGTTCTCAAATTTAAGAAAAATTATCATTGCTAATATACTATATACTGAATTTTTTGCCTCATTTTAACTTTCTCCTTTTCCCCTCCCAAATAAGAGTGAGTTTATCAGGACAGCAAACAACTTGCAATATATCGTAATTACACGTGAAGGGCGAAAATTTACACCGAGCGAACATGGATTTTAATTTGAAAAGGGAAAGTTTCACGGTATACCGTATACAGTAAATGCATTTATGGGAAATCTCAGGCGATTAAGGAATTAGTTTACCTCAGGAAAAAATTGATATATAGTTCGGTGTCCCCTAAAACACTTTCTGGATAGTGGGACAACCAGAACAACCAGATAAGTGGTGACTTGATTAACGAGAATTTCATTTAAAGATTTGTTTTTATTATAAAATGAATTATAGAAAAAGTTTTATACAATTGTATGTTGATGTTTTATTAATAAAATTCTACTTCATTTATATTGTAGTGTTGCATCGAGTACATCAGACAGTAGAATACAAATTGTGGAGGTCACAGCAAGACACGTTACCAAGGAAACCTCCGACTTAGCTAGTGCGGTGCGTCATCGACACCATGACCACCATGGACCTGAAGTCATCATCCCCGCAAATTCAGCCGCAATTCCTGAACACAGTGAGGTCGAGTTGATGGTGAAAGTGCGAGCCGCTAAGCAGGCCAATGTTCGCTGGATGCATGAAGGCGAGGTTGTACACCAGTCAGGTAAGCATCGTTGTGAAGGAGACTTTTCGATATGATATGAAACTGTGTCAGTATTTCTGCAGGTGATATTAATTGGCTATTTGTTGAAGATGTAAGTTATTCACACAGTGAAAATTTCCTCGGTGTATCTGTATATAACTGAAAAACTATAAGTTTAATCTAGCTTAAAATGTTTAAATATTTCTTTCTGCAGTTAATGAGATGGCTCTTTCTCATTTGTATAAAAGAAAGTTTGTAGCTTCTATATTTAGAAGTCTGTACATAATTATGTTTATCTAAGTGAACATGGGCCTATACATGTATACAAAATATTATATATGGAGTCTAGAGAAACCAAGTCCTAAGTTGTTCAATCCTTGTGCTCTAGTGAGTTGTACCCTTCCGTCTGCCTGTCTGTTCTTCCAAACTACCTACACCACTAAAACCACCACACCCACACTCCACACCACTAACACCACCTATCACGCCCACATACTCCCCACTAATGCCACCCTGCATGAAACATGTGGCCTCTATCATCATTATTGTTGCTATACAGTTTTTGCATTTTCTGTAAATTCACAGAAGTTGTTGACAAGCCTCAGTTCTGATTCAAATTCTTCATCCTTGGGTAGAATCAACATAGCTCCTCAACAGATACATATAAGGGGAGATAATCTGTTAGCTTTTGAACCATGACACACCAAAACAGGGATAGGATATGTTATGAACATTTACGTACGTATTGTCCTTCAAGTACAAACACACTACTGATGAACTTGTAGAACTGTATGTTCCCCAAAACATCAAGACAGGCAGACAGGGGGGTACAATCAGCTTTTAGCTGCAGGAACCGAAGCTCAAGGTCTCATCAAATCTATTTTTGTTTTGAAATTTGAGATATTATATTCTGAAATTTGGTCAGGTAATGTAAAATTTCAAAATGTTCGTCATTATATTTTGAAATTTTGTCCGATAATATAAACTTTCAAAATATCTAAAATTTTGAAATAAAAAACAAATCAATTGGACCTTGAGCTACGGTTCCTGCAGCTAAATCAGGATAAAGGGAATCATAAAATGCAAAGCTTAATGTCAAGCATAATGCACGAACAATTCTTACCTATATAACCATCAGAAACCTTGTTCCTTTTCAGAGCGACGCTACGCCCTGTTTTTCATGCTTTACATACTGGCCTATTATATATTCCTCACCCGCACCTGAACACGACCCCTACTTGAACTTACTCAGACACATTCCAGTCTCTCAGCAATTACAAGTAGGGTTTGCTTGTTCACACAAAGTGTGTATATAGACATAAGCTTTTTTGCGAATTTCTACATAATTGGATTACAAAACAACTGTACATTTTGGTAAGAACATTTTCTATCTGAATGTTATTTAACATCACTAAACCACATTAACATACACCTTGCTGGAATGATGAAACACTTTTAATATTTATTTTATTTTTTCTAAATGTTGTGCATTCTATCAGCCTGTGTTTTTTTTTAATTTTTAATTGCTACAGCTAACAATTTGACATGTCAGTAAAAAAAATGAAAATACTTTTATTGGTGTATAACACAGTTGTTACAAAATCCTGAAAAGCGTAGTTTCACATTTGACAAACCATTAAGTCTGTTTGTTTACATTTACTGTGTATGGGGCAATTTTCTTGGGAGTATTAATTACTTTTACAGTTTTCGTAAAATCGCAGGTTAGCTACCTCTCAATATGATATGGAATATTTCTAGCATAGTAGCTCTAAATACCAAACAATTTTGAAACTTTAAATTTTTCCATGCAAACTCTATTTTCGTGAAAATGTGAAAACTGCAACATGTAGAGGAAAAAAAACAATTTGTATTACTTCTTCTCGTATGTTCAGTCGAAATCTATTGTTGATGTATATTTCCTTCTGTATATTTTGTCTCCATATCCACTATGTAGTCTCGTATATAATAATATAAGTAGTCTCCATATCCTTTAGTGTATGTAGTCTCCATATCCACTATGTAGTCTCGTATATAATAATATAAGTGGTCTCCATATCCTTTAGTGTATGTAGTCTCCATATCTGTTTATACTTCATACACCATTTTCCTATTCTCCGCATGTTGGTGTTTTGTTTGTCCCAAGATAAAATAATCCCTTGAAACGATTCCATGTAATAGACAGGTGGTCTTTATAGACAGGTGGTCTTTATAGACAGGTAGGACTGTCCAAGTCTGTGTATGCATGGCAATTATAAAACAGGATTTATCTACTATATCTGATTTCTATTTGCTGTATGATTAACGTTTTCATATTAACAGGTATGTAGTACATAATTATATTATTATTAGTCACTCTAGGTGTTTTTATTGACAGCTGATCTTTACTTAACTCATTCACCACTGGAGACACATTTGAACTCTTCCAATTCAAAGGTTGGAATAGTTCATTATGAAGTTTCAGGGGTGAATGAGTTAATCAGTAGATGACATAATAATAAATATGACACTAAATCAGCAAATAACAATTACAGGAGATACTAAGCAAGCAGGTGCACGAGTTGGAAATTTACATTATTACTGTATTTGACGTTGATTTTGAAAATGAAGGGGAAGGAATTCTGTATTGCTAAACCATACAAAATGGTGTAATCTGAATATTATTATCGTGTTTATTATGCAGTAAGCCCAGGGCCAACACGTTATCTCTAACTCAAAACTGTGCTTATTGAAATGAGCACATAAGTCAAATACAGTAATTCATGCAGTTCTAAATTTAATTTTTTTTTAATCAACAAAATTTAATTTTCAACACAATCAGCTTTTATTTACTATTAATGGCTTAAAGTTACTTATAATACTTGTTACAGTGTTTTGGTAATTGTTGATTTATAAATTTAATTTATCATTTTTTTCTCTTACTATTAATGACTTAAAGTTATAATACTTCTGAGATGTTTTGATTTTGGTTGATTTACAACTTTTATTTATCATGATAAATGTTTTTTTGGTGATAAGTTCATTCACACCATTTCACTAATGTTCTCTTTTAGTGTTTTTGTTTAAGCGAACAGTTTATTTCATACTGATAAACGAACATTTCATTTGTATTTATGGTTAATGTGTTCTTAAAAAACAAGTTTTATTTTATATGAAATGGTAGTTAATATACTTTGAAACAAAATTAAATATGCAATGAAAATTATTATTTTTTTGAACAGGTCACTACGAAATGTTAGAGGAGGAAGAACGTATGAAGAAGTAGATCTTCTGTACCTACTAGATATCAAGCAGCGCCATCTGTGAACATGTGTTGTAGTCATATATGAGAGGACACTCCTGACAACTGTATCCAATATCATGGTGAAATACAGTGAAAGATTTGTGTTTTGCACGGTGAAATCCATCACAAACTCCTGTAGAAGACATTTTGGCCACTACAGAACTATAGCCGGTCCAATAGACAATGTGTCCTTCACCATAATTACATATTATTGTATAGTTTGAAAACCGAAAAGAATGTGTCAAAAATAGATCAGATTACTATAAATAGATCATTGTCATGTGTTACATACATTAGGTTACTATTAATAGATTGTAGCTGTGCTGACCATACATCAGGTTTCTATAAATAGATTGTAGCTGTGCTGAACATACTTCAGGTTTCTATAAATAGATTGTAGCTGTGCTGAACATACATCAGGTTTCTATAAATAGATTGTAGCTGTGCTGAACATACTTCAGGTTTCTATAAATAGATCGTTGCTGTGTTAACATATATCAAGTTACTATAAATAGAACATTATGGCATGTGCATGAGGTTACTACATGTATAAAGGAAACCCTACCTATTGTGAAACAAGAAATTGACCAGCTCAGAAAATATACATTTCAACGCTACTCCATGACCTGATATTAAAAGTGACAATGTTCAAGCTTGATGTTCATCTTGTGGTAAAAATCATTCTGGTACAGCTTCAGCTTTTCATAGCTAGCCTAGTCAAAGGCATCAGACACAGATCACAATGTCACCTACAGGTGGAAATAGAAAAACGCCAAATCCATTCAAAGAACGTATTATCTGTTTATGATGCAGAAAAAAATATCTTAGATGCATTCATTACAATCCCATCCCGTGTTTCATGTCTAAATTTTTTCATTCAGAATTTTCACATCATCCTTTATCATCATAAGCTACTTTGTCTGGTACAGCCTCACTGAAAAACAGTAAAAAGGGCCAGTCTTTGTCAAGGGAAATAAATCTTCTACAAGCGAAAAAAGAAAAACATTTGCCTGCCCACCAGGATACATGATAGACATGTTTGTTTTAGGGAATGATAGAAAGAGTGTTAGAGGGCATGTATTGTTTTTATCTATAATAATCAGTTTGTTGTATTTATTTAAGAAATTGAATGAAATAAGTAGAAAAAATGTAAAATTTGACTAGATTGTATAACCATAAAAAAATTGTATTTAATAGTTTTATCCTACCTGAATGACTTTGTTACAAAGACAGCGGCACCTACTCGTCTTTCATAGCCACGTTTGTTAGATGTATTAATTTACTGTTTGACTAGAGATTTTGACAAGGTTGTAATGTTATAAAATATAACCTCTCGTTAATACTCCAGTATTATACCAAAGTGACGTCAATACATATCTTACCTTATCCATCTTTTGGGTTTGTCCATCTATCTTTTCTTCCCCTACATTTCACAATGGACCTACCCAACTTGTTCTTGTTGGGAGAGTTCATTGTGACCTGTAAGGGGTGAGCGAGTGACTCATCATACACATTCCTTGTTTTCTATTTGTAGAGAGTTCCATGTTGTATATATACACTAACTTATTATGCTGTGATTAGTATGTACCTTATCTACACATGTGTGGGCCTGACCATTATCTGTCTGTATATTGATTGCACAACTGTTAACCATGGGAAAGGAATGTTTGTCATGAAAATAAAATTTAAAAATTCTCCAAATACCTGCATCTGTTTTCATTTTCTATTTCTATTTCATTTTCTTTATCTTGAAAAATGATTACCCTGGGTCCAGGGTTGAGTCTGCTACTGAGTTACAATTTGCCTATGGACTGGACAAAGTGGTGGTTTTATGGTCTTGGATTATTTTTTTCGGGGGTGGGGGAGTATAATGAAGCGTACACAACTAAGGACCAAAGAGAATGTACATATGTACTGCATGGGTATATGATATTTGAGTAAGATCTGTCCATCACTTCTTGAGAAACACCGATAACAACTTTTCACTGTCAACATCTAAGATAGCCACCTGGCAGCCATCTTGTTTTTTCCTACCATTCTCAAAATAAAATGTGCATGTTAGTCATGCACATGAAAATAAAATTTTTAAGACTTCAAGAACAGACATATGCGGTTTGAGAAAGATTGACCTGGTAATTCTTGAGAAATAGCAATAACAAGAATTGTGTAAGGACAGAAGACAGGCCATGGAGGAAGAGCAAATGGAACAGCCATCAATCTGATGATGGGGGCTACAAATGTGGAAATTTAAACGCTGAAGTAAATCTACAGGAGTTCTAAACAACTGTCTGACACAGGGAATACAAAAATATTTGTAAATTCAAAGATTTTTTCTCAATCAAAGTACTGAAAGTACTGAAAGCTAAGGCAAATGACAGACCAGGATAAATATGGTATTTTTGGAATAGGGAACAAAATAAAGACAAAGTGCTCTTTTATATTATACAGAACGATTAACGAATTGTAATGATGTTCAAAGAATTCAGTTCATGTTATAGCTTGTGAAGAGTTTATGGACTGAAATTGACACGCACGACACCCAGGCATTTGTGAACTATTTTGTTGGACTTTTGTTATGAATCCTAGTTTTATATAAAAAAAAAAAAGTATACCACATGCACTGTGAAGTTATTCTTCTCGTGTGTATAAATATATATCTTTATAGGCAGTGGAGGGGTACCCAGTTTGTCCTCTAGAACATATCCTTGTAGACCTTTAGATACTTGATTTGCATAGGAATTGCTCCCTTTGTCCATAGTTCAAATGTTAAAAACAGAAATTGACATTTACCCCTTTTGCCAATAATTTAGTATTCCCTTATTGCTTATAAGTTACTGGCAGATGTTGCTATTAGTTAAGATGGTGACAAAGTTTCATCAGAATCAAGTCATATTTGACCAAATTATTGTGGAAACCAGCTACAAATCAGAGCTAATTTTGTCAATAGATTATGCACAGACTTCATCTTTGAACTTAGCCTTTGTTATTGAATAATCTATTGACCAAGTTTCATCAGAATCTGGTCTTATCTGGGCAATAACCATTTACCAATCAGAGCGCAATATGCTAAATTATGCATGAATTTTGAAATTACCGTCTAAGTTTAATAAATTCTTCACAAAAATAAAAATTTATAACATATGTTAAGCTTTATCATATATATAGGCCAGCGTTTGAAATAAGATGTATTTGTAAAATTTCAAATATATTTTAAAAGAGAACTGCAAATGTACCAGAGCAGACATTATGCCATTACGGCTGTCATTATTGTTGGCTACAGAACTGATAGCATAGTGCAACAAATGTTGACAACAAGACTTATTGAAAGTTAAGATGGCATGTGTATGTGCAAACAGGTATTGCAGGATTCGATGCTCAGAAATATGGAGCAAGTTTTATGAAATTTTGTTTTAATCTATAGTTAGGAAATCACTGACAATTTTCCCGCCACATGTACAGGTTGGGTAGCTGTAGCCTTTACCTTGGACCTTCATCCTGTCTTGAGCAATTGATGAATCGAATTTTGAAATGAACTTTCAAGAAATATGGCTGAAAACATTTGTGTGACTCTTAATTCATCGGACAATTGGCGGGAAAATCTAACGTTGCATGCTTTATGCGGTCACAATTAAGCTGATTCCAACGTGGGTCGGGACTCGTTCGGCCATCCGATCTTCCGACAAGAAAAGTTAAATAATTCTTCAAAAACGGATTTCAAAAACGGACGTGCTGCCATACTTCCGAAACGGAATTTAATAAAAATTGGCAGAACTTACCCCAGTCTCCCCTAATTGTTATAGTTGCTATGCCTAGTTCGCGCATCCAACCGTGCACTGTTATGACGCGTCCTCAGGTATTTGTATACAGGTCAAGCTCTATTGGAATCCCGTGTCTAAGAATAGATTATTGTAAACAGACGAATTTAAGGCCATGGTTATTAATGCATGAGTTTCACGATAAAGACTCAACAAAATGTTAATTTTGCGTTATGCTATATGAAACACA
>JAUMHH010151860.1:0-19189 GCA_032359455.1 Chlamys rubida | reverse complement strand
AATACACACACATACACTACACGCATGCATCTTGCACACAGGGGATGCCGTCCTTAAATGACCTTAGCTGTTAATAGAACGTTAAACAAAATAAAACCAAAACCAAACCAAACCGGATAGAAATATTTAACATTTAGTCGCCATTCGAATACTGATAGTCTGTTGAAATAATTTTCCATCAAACGAAAAACAACATTGTCCACAGCTTATATATTACTAGGGCAAGATTATCGTGTGTTGTTTTTCTTGCAATCAGTGTGATATTTAGCAAATTAATTTTTACTGAAAAATATAATTTTTTATCTTTAAAAAGAAAAAGAATCCAGTCTTAGATAGGACAGACTAGTAACTGAATGTGTACGTGATTTATGTAACATGTTACTCTCCAGTATGTTACCAATATAAAAGAGACACAATATTTTGTTCAAAACCTATCTATAAATGTTCCACATGGATCATTTGTAAAAATAATATTGTTTTGGGTCAGGATAGAAATCAACACCGTATTCTGTTATAAATGTTATTACAAATGTATTCCTTGAATAGAAATGCCATTGTTTATTAGCAAATTAATCGTGTGCATTATCTTATCGTCGTCCTGTTACTATTTTAAGAAAATCAGATATATTTGGGTACCCGATGTAAGCAATACAACATCAAGAAACCATTAATAAGTAACATCTAAGTCACTGAAGTAACACATGTACGTACAAAACCGCCCATACAATCATGAAAACTGCATTCATCATAATATAAAATTAACTCCTTTATTTACTCGACAACGGTATACGCCCACTTGTACTGAAAAATTACAATTTGATTACACGTGAAAAGTCATGACGTTGGGTATATACGTCCACCCAGGCCATTTGAAACTAACTTATGAGGAAATTTTACAAAAAGTGGATTTAGATTTGAAGTTGGACCGATTGATCTTTTAGGCGTTGGATAGTATTATACTGAAAGTCAACACAACCTCGATTCAAATCGTAAAGCAATGTATTTGTACATTGATAAGGTTGGGTAGCACGAGTGAGGTGATCCTATAGTCCCTCAAAGTTTTATCGAAGTACGACTGATTTGATGAAATCCTGCGTCAGACCGTATTTCACACTTCACTGTACAATACAAACTATTGTGAAGCGTTTTACAAAGTTTCCTAGATAACTTTTAGATTTAGTATTTCGCACTCAGTTGATGGCCAACACATTTGACGTCAAATCAGCTTATGCTTTTATTTTTAGAATATCCGACAAACAGTGACGTCATGCGCAAACTTGCTCTAAAAGAACGTAAGTATACGGTGCCAACTTTGATAGCTTCGATAAATCAACTAGTATTGGAATAATAAATTCGAGAATAATTTTTTTTATGCATTTATTGTAAAAAGATAAGTAATAATATTTAACGATTAAAAGGCATATTATATATATATATAGAGGTTACACAACGAGTGGTTGTTGTATATGGTATTTCTTTCACTCTCGTTAGTTATTTTTCAAAAGTTACAAACAACACGAGCTTTAGAGCTTTTGAATAACACCCACCTATTGTGGTAGAAAAATATATATATCTATCAATACAAAAAGTCACCTTTTAGAAACATTCACCTCCGGTTGAAAATCGATCAGCAATTTCTTATTCGTATTTGAATTTCCCTATATTCAGCTTAATAATTATATTGTTCAGCAACCAAAATGACTAGAATTAACGTTGGCCTGGATTACATTAAATACCAGTTCAAAAATTATATAAACCACTGTGCCAAAAGTCAACATTAAAGATGCCTCTATGGGCACATTTACCTTTTTGCTGTATTGCAGCTTGAGGGGGATTTCCTTACCACTGCCAAAAACAGAGACTACGTGTTGGAAACTGCTTTTTCAGACACGACGACAACTTCTAAAAAGAAAACCATACCTCGTTAGGACCCTTATGAGAAATAATAAGGATATCATAATAAAATACTATATACGACAGTGTTTAGAGTGTAACCGAGACTTGATCCCTGGACTTCAGGTTGTTATAACATAGCTCTCACCGACTGAGCTACTGGTCAACGGTGGCGTCGTGCTCCAACTCTGTTACAGATTACTGTTTATACGACAAAACACGGTGGACAGGGATCCTTCAAATGCTTAACAACTCATAAGACACGTGTATTTATATGGTGTCCATTAATATTTATGAAGACAAAATGGTTACATAATATAGTCCAGTAAAATATTTACTTTGTTTATTAACTTACAATTTCTAAATGATTAGTTCTGGATGCAGATATGAAACTGTAATATATAGTGGCGATTTAAAGTGGCATCTTCTAACCTTATTGGTTATTGGTATTGCTACTTTCTATGTATACGAACCGAAACAAGTTGATTCCTTACTTTTGCATTTTACCTTTCGAATAACTGTGGCTTTAGGCCTTTTGTAAAGGAGTTGAGGCCTTGACCTTTGAAATGTGTTATTGAAGTCTCTTGGCAATTTTTATGGTTTGCCACCATTATCGCCGTGAGAAATATTATATTCCCTTGTGTGAAATCAGTATCGATGTTTTTTTATTATACTCATTCGTATACCTCTTTGTTGTCACTCTGCCGGTTTTTTGCAGAACCTACATGGTATAATCAATCAATTAAAATACACAAGAAATCTTTTTTATCCAGTAAATAACATTACGAGGATTTTATCTAGATTTGCATCCAAGTTTTTTTTGTACGAGATGAATCTCCGTTACTGTCAATAGCTAGTTTCTGGTTTGTTGACACCTCGGACAGAAACGGACTTTGTTCGGCCCTGTGATATTGATAGTCATATAATTGTTGAATATGATGAGATAAAAATGAGAAAATGCTTTGTAAATATAAATACCATAATTCAAAGTTTTTTTACGGATTTCTATTGTTTGTATACTATCGTTTATCGCTTGCGTTGACCGCTTTACTCATTGATATGAATAACTACAAATGTCCTTCTGCATCCCACTGCGTGCTCGTCAAAACAACTATCAATTCGGTCCATTCATACTCTGTTTCGCTGCCCTCTGCTCTACTATGGACGAGACCAGCAAATACCTGCGGTCAGGAAGACTGTCAACACACCGTATCTCTGTCTTTTCTCTCTAATTGTCATTCCTTTATTTCGGTGTTGTCACCATAGGTCCCTCAGGCACGCCCATTGTCAGAGTATTGTTACTTTGGTATCATCTTCCCACCATAACATTATGATGTGTTATAGCAATGTTAAATTGTTCATTTGTACCCGCCTTACCAGAGAACAGCTTCGTTATATATGCATCTCTGTAGGTAGACGCCACACACAGACAATATCGATAGCAGGGTAATATTCTGTTTGTCTTTACAAGCATTTGGAAACAATTGGTATAGTTGAAAAGAAATAAAATGCTACTTCTCAAATAAAATTCACAGCTTACACTTCTTTTCATTTTCTGATATATCGCAGTCGAGATAAACTACAATTGCAAGTGATACTAGCAAATATAAAAAAAATATTAGATATAAGTTTTATAGACAAAATCATGTAGACGAACAATATTGCTACAGATGTACCAAAACGTTTTCTGCAAAACACTATTATTTCAAAAATATTTCAACATTTATAGCATAATCCCTTGTAAAATAGTAGATATGCAATTGTTTTTGTCTCCAATGCTATGAGCATTATGACCTTTGACCCAGTACAATTTCGTGAATTATGTAAACAAAAAAGTGGCGTCAATCTTTATAGATAGAATAATGGTCCAAATCAAGTTTATTTAGGCATAATTACACAGTCTTCAATATTATTAAAGATAGATGATAATCAAAACTCATTGTATATGAGTCAAAATTATGTCCCAATGAAACTTTAAAGGTAATCTCCAGAAATATAATAAGAAATGAAGCCCTCTTGTAGATGTGTGTTAACCAAGCTTATCGGTGTTACGGTACATTTCTATCTCATTTTGACGCCGTGGTCTTTGTCAATGACATTCTGTGTCCTCCACTCATATCTACGCTGCTGTGAAATGTCAACTTACTGGGGGTGGCTCCGTTTAATCCTATCTAACCTACAGGGTGGTTACAGATAAGGGCTCTGTTTACTCTAACCTAGCATATCACCAGTACCTAGTGCAATACTGGGGGACCTAAGATGCCATAAAACCCTTACTGGGGTTCAATACTTACGGACCTGGGTAGCTTTAAACTATTACTGCGTACAATATCAGCGGACATAAGGAGCCTCAATTTATAGCAGGGTTAAATAAGGAGCACGTAAGGAGCTCCAAAATGTCACTGTGTACAATGTTAGCAGTACTGAGTAGCCTTAAGTTTACCTGGACACAATACTCGCAAACTTGACAGGGTTATTTAATCTATATTGGCTACATTTTTGACATTATACGAAGAGCCTTATTTTTACTGGGTACAATGCTGGCAAACATTGGAGATTATCCAAAAACAATATAAGTTGACACATTTCGTGATACAAAATTTTACTGTGTATGATATTTGCGAACCATAGGAGCCACAAATCTGAACTGGTACAATACTTGCGGACTTGAGAGGGTTCTTGAATCTTTATTAGGTAGCACATTATCAGATATGATAGTCTTATCTTGTGGTGAAATAGGGGGGGGGGGGGCTAAACTCTTTACTAGGTACGATAATAGTGAACCTGAGAGGGTCTTGAATCTTTCCTGTGTGCAATACTAGTGAACCTGAGGGGGTCTTGAATCTTTCCTGTGTGCAATACATGTACTTAATGGCACGAGGAGCGTAAACTCTTTACTGGCTACAAATATGAGGTTAGTTTCAAAACTTCATGGGGTACAATACTTGTACAAGTAAAGAGTATACAGTAAACATGTAATCTTGCTTATTTGTTCCAAGAAGACAAAGAATAGCTTCTAATGAGTCGATTTAATCTTGGGCGCTTATGCTACAAGAAAACACGCGTGTCTGACATCATGTGTGTGATCAAAGTCATAGGGTTACGTTGAAATGAATGGCGTCTCCTCAACTTTCTAATCTGTAAAATGTTATAATAATATGTTAATATGAAAAGATCGATTTCGATTTCCTATATTTGTAATCACGTTCATTTCTTGAAATTCATGTCCTAATGTTTGTTTTCGAAGAAATTCAGTTTCAAATGAATGAACAATATTGGATATCCCAAATAACATGCATCAGTTTAGAAATATGCAATATCAAAGTTCTTGAACCGTTGCACACAAACCATGTAGGTACTAAACGTGTCGTAACGTTTCAAGAATAGCTGGTCCCTTTGTCAAGCTATGACTGAGTGAGCGATTTGCATTGTTAACCTAAACAACGATGTGACGAAATTCTAAACTTTATATTCCGCACGGGATGTTTCTCCTATCGAGAGAGTATATTTACATTGTATCGAATTTGTTCAGATATGATCAAATAAGAAATACAGATATCATTTATAAGACATTTCAGCGGTCTCCTTCAGTATTACCATATTTTCAGATCGACCTTTCTGCTCTTTGTTAGGCGGTAAGTACAATGTATACTACTTACAATTACGACAGCAATCTACCCAAACATTGTGTACTGAAAGAGTGATATATTGAATCATCACGCACAACCAAAAGGTACAAATCTAATACAAAGGGGGCAAACTGATCACTAGAAAAACAAAGGAAAACAAAGAAAAACACACCTATTTTGAAAGTGTGTTCGTAGATACACAAAGACAAATAAAGTTAACACTTTACTGCACCATGTCCAATTAGGACTTTCAGTTGGAGTTAATTGGACTAATGGTTAAAGCATGCCTAAAATGTTCCAAAACATATGTAGAACACTGTAATTAAACAGGTAAAGGTGCCTACAAACCCGTTCATCAGGTTAAACATTTACAATTGTCTACCAAAATCTAGACAAAGGTGAATTTAAGTTGGGTTACCGTATATTGTGGCCAAATGAATATTGTTGATTCTCAAGATTGCCCAAGTTGATTTCTAAATGTACAATCAGTAATGTGAAATTAGATAAATACGGGACTGCATATAAATGCAAGATTTGATTCTCTGTGTCATTTGTTCTTATTGCAGATGAAGTTCTGGTCATAAAAAATTAAGTCATGAAGCCATTTGTCTCCACCACGTCTTTGGAAACATACCATGAATAAATACCACTCTTATTTAATATTCTATTGAGTGTAAATGATTCTGTAACCAAGAGATTTATATTGTTATTTTGTAAAATTCTGCTTTGACAGTTACATGCTTGAACATTAATTAGAATTTCAATAGGGTACTGTCCCAACTCGGCTCTTGACCCAATGTTTACTGTCCTCTTAGGTAACCATCCTAGGGCCTGCTTATATAATTACAGAACTTAAGATGGATTTGTTCCATGGGTGACTTGTCAGTGATTGAAAAGTAATCAAAGTTTTGGTTATTTTCTGTGCTCTCATTTTAGCATTAATTTGTTTTTGATGCATATCCATGTAACAAACTTCAGCATTGTAGGTTAACATTGGTTTTACAAGGGCAGAGAAAAGTCTACATTGTGCAGCAATTGGGAAATTAGCAATCTTTTTAGAATATTTCTTAATTGAAAAAGTACTTCTAAGCCTTTATTTGATAATTCCTTCATGGATGGTGTAAATTTGACTGCAGAGTTATCAATATTACCCAAAAGTTTGTATTGCTGAATGGTGTTGACCTTATTGTTTCCGAACTTTAAACTATAGTTAGTATTAATCTTGTTAACTTCCTTGAAAATCCAATCTTTTGTTTTGTTTATATTTATAGAAAGTTTCCAGTTGTTACAATATTCATATAGTTTGTCTAGTGAAGCTTGCAGACCTTCGGCTGTTTCCGATAGTTTAAGTAAGTCATCAGCAAACATCATATATCCTATTTCTGATTCAATAAGGGATACAGGGTCATTTTTCAGAAGATTTGGTAGATCATTTATATATAAATGAAAAAGGGACGGACTCAGACTACCACCTTGTTCAAGACCTCTAAGAATATCAAAATATTCAGAGTAAAAAGTGGAAAATCTAACAGCAGAGGAAGTTTTCTTATACATGTTGCTAATGATATCAATGAATTTATTTCCAATTCCACTCCGAGCTAACTTGTAGAGCAAACCTGTTCTCCAAACACTGTCAAATGCTTTATTAAAATCTACAAAACAAGTAAACACTTTTTTCTTTTTGCTATGAATGTATTTATTTAGAAGGGATTTAAAAACAAATAAATATCAGAAGTTCTATGATTTTTTGCTGATCACACAATTTGTCCTCCATGAAGTTATCAAGTCTTTGATTTAGAATGTTATTGAAGAGTTTTCCCAAACAACTGACGAGTGAAATTCCTCTGTAATTAGATGATAGATTTTTATCTCCATTTTTGAAGATTGGTACCAAATGTGATTTGTTCCACATTTCTGGATCTACCCCACTTTTTAAATAAAATGGCATTAAACAAATTGGCCATACTGTCAATCATAACAGAGACAGAATTCTTGATTATTTCATGACATATATTATCAGGACCACAGTTTTTCCTACTTTTTAAATTACGAGTAACTAGTTCTATCTCTCTGATACTTATATTTGAGTCTGTCATTTGATTATCATTTAGGTTATTTATTAAGATATCCAATTATTTTCCTTATGTGTTTGTCAAATTCTGAATCTGTCACATTTTCCCCATATCCTCCCAATGACTTGAAATTTTCTACAAAGTCTGACCAATTAACTGGGTCATCACCTTCTTATTTAGGTTTAGCCATACTTTTTAGGAATGACCAGAAGTTTTTATAAGCATGATCAGGGATATCATTCAGTCTTTGAAGAAGTTTTTCTTTATATTGCCATTTCTTCATTTTTTACATTTTTTTAAGCTTCTTTGACATAAGGAAAAAATTGCCTTTTATATTTTTGTTGAATGGTTCAGCCTTCATTTTTTTACCTAAGTTTGCTACGGTACTTCTTCTTAAATGAAAGTATTCATTATCTGACCAAACAGATGTTTATGTCTTTTGTTTTGTTGTTTTATTCTAACGCTCATGCAAGACTCTTTTAATTTTGTAAAAACATTACCAAGAGTTTCAGTGGCATAATTTATTCCTTTTTTATTCAAAACGATATTAGATTCTTGGAAATCTAGTATTTCTTTCTTTATGCAAGGCCTGGTCAGGCTATCAATAAGTTTGATTCTGGATGTTTCATTCCATACTAATTTATTTTTTATACTAAAATGTGTCCTTATTCCTCTTGGCCTTCTTTAAATTGCAGGCTATAGTGACTATGATTTGTACATGATCTGACAAGTGGGATGGGTGTTTAACTGTGAAGTACTTAACTGAGGGGAGTAGGCCTGGATTGACTACCATATAGTCCACGACACTACAACCAGAATATTTGTAATATATAAAATTACCAAGAGAATCTCCAACATATCTTCCATTTAGGATTCTGAGGCGTGAAGAGATGCATAAATTTAGCATTTATTTCCCTTGAGAGTTGACAACTATATCCATAGAATGTCTGTGAGGTACACTATCTACTTGGTAGTTATTAGGCAAAATGTGTGATACGTGTCTAGATAGATCATCATTTGTATTAAAATCAAGACTTGACCCTATTCTGGAGTTGAAATCCTCTGCTAATAGTATGTCCCCTTTTGTTGCTAAAATTGCAATTTCAGATTCAAGATTATGATAGTCATTGTCATAATGATTGGAAGAAAGTGGTGGAATATACACCGCACACAGGAAAATGTCTTTGTCCAAACCAAAACAGGTTTTATCTAACTTGATCCAAAATATTTGGTGACTTAGTGGCATTTTTCAAATGTATCACACCATTTTCCCGTCTAGCTTTTTTGTTTTTCTTCCTGCATTTATATATACTATTATATTCATGCAGTGTGATATCTGAATGGTTCCAGTAGAATATTTATATCTGAGTTAAGGTGATGGTAAAATGTGTTATCCTTATGCTTCTCCCCAAGCCCATTTATATTCCAACAAGATATAGACACATGGTCCCTATGTCTTAGGTTCATTGTCATACAATTAATATACAATAGGTAAACCAACAGTGACACAGGAAAAAAAGGTGCAAGTATATTAAACTGTTTCACCTACAGAAAAATATGACGGAACTATTTGTTAAACCGAAAACCATATAGTGAACATATCATGGTTTTAGCTAGTATAATTATATCGGACAATTATATCATTTATGCAGATTTCAAATAAAAATTTTAGATATACAGAACTATTTCCCATATTTAAACTATATAACTTGTTAAATATGAATGACATACAACTGAAATTAATTCATGATACCAGGTCATATATATTATATATGCCCATGTATAGAAGACATACATTTCAGGTTTCATGCACATGAGGGTTTCAGTAGCTATAACCCTCAACAAGCAATCAAAGATTCCTGTAGAAACATTATGTAATGTGATGGCAATGTTATAACGGTAATTTCCAAGTTTTTCACAGCCCAGCTCTTTCCTACTAATCCGAGATACACAAGTCTAAATGTATATATATATATAGTACATGGGGCAAAGAAGTACATGGATATTCCATACGACCATAGTGGTAGTTTAATATCCTTGCATTTACAATTCATACAAGTTTAAAGGTATATTATGAAAGAAATGATTACAGCCTTACTTTGATATCCTTCTTCTGCTTGTTTAGAAATTATTCAGCTTTTATCTCATAGTACTTTTTATTTCAACATCACCGCATCCAGCATTCATTGTTTATTTTTATATCATTACAATGATTTATGGACCCAGAGGAACTAACATCTTCTACACACAACTCGTGACACTTGTCCCCAAATGTTGCTTGTCCCATGGAGCGCTGTTAATGGCATACATAATTTATTCTCCTATAGGAAAAATGAGGCGAAAAGGAAATGGAAGATGCATACCCCGCTTGTTAAACCAACACTGAAATTACGTTGTTTAGGAGGAAATTTATAAAAAATAATTGAATAGCTCTCGAAAAAATTGAAATACAAGTTAACTGATATAAATATGGAAAATACAACTTAATTTCTTATATCTGTCATAATTTTAAATTTCAAAGTGCTTCCTTTCTTCGTAGTTCTGGTAGCTAATTTACGCGAAAAGGTGATTGACCTGCTGGTGGACTATCTGTTGATCGTAGCCTTGTAGCTGGGATATATTCCGGCACAGTTTAAATGACAAACTTGTTTACATATTCATTATAAAAAATGTATGTTGTTTGCCAGAAGTTGTAATGTTATTACATGTTTTATTGCCCCCTTTCAATGTTTGATGTATTCTTCATATAGTACACATATACTAGTAGGTAGTGAACGCAATCACAGTTAAACAATTTGAGTACGAAATGGATGAACTTTGGAAACATCAACCGCATAAATATTGATTAAAAGCAAATTCAGCTATGAACTATGCAATTACCATTTAAATCCTGTATCTTAAATTACGAGCTGACTATGAAAGGATTGTAAATCCTGTACATATTTGATGTATTTTGTCAGAATAAAGCTGTGTATTTGGAATACAAAAGGCCTAGGTTTATATTTGTTTTCTGTTCTGACGAAATGGCCATATTGTTCAAACAGAATTTCCAGCTGAATCCTTTCGTCGTATTGGTAGTGACTATTGTATGATGTGACGGTGGCTGAGTGACGACACCAACAAATTATTTTTGTTACTGAGGCATAAAATGTGTTTTTTACATTGTATTGACATTATAATTCAGCTTCATTTAATTGTGCAACAGTTGAATTTAGATGAAATCTTCCGTCTTCCGGTTCTGTCCGACAATACCTTTGATGAGGTCAAGTTAATCATCTGCTTAGATAGATAGGGCGGACAGACGGGACGGAGGGAGATCATAACAGGCTTTATAACCCTTTTACCTGATTAGTTTTAAATCTCGGACAAATCTGTCCTGTATTTTTCATTGATTGACGGATAATTTGATGAGTATGCTTTTGTGGTGAGGTTGTTGATTGTCTCCCTCGTAAAACACGTATATCGATGTGAGCGCAGTACCGTTTACACCATTGTTAGAACGGGAAGCCATTGTACGACACAGCCGGGCATCCGTGTGAACATGTTCGTTTTCGTGGTACTTTGAACTCGGAAGGGCATTGTAGTAATATCCTAATCCACCTACGAGAGTGGTATTAGTTACAAAAGGCATAGAGCAACTGTATTAAGCGATTTAATTCAGTCATCACCATTTACGACAATGGTATAATGGTATTTTAATGTTTTTGTAAAAGTTAATAATGATTATTATATCGAAAACATATTTGTTTTCTAATTATAGTTTCATTTTATCAATTATTAGTTTTAAAAGGAGGAAACAGCTGTACGATGCAGCGCAATTCATTTTTGGCAACTGTTTTACCAATTCTTAAAGGTGCAGTAACCTGTGTTTGTGTGTTACGTTCATCTTTCAAGATACAAGGTAGTAGACTCTGCTGGTGGATTCCGTAGGCCCCGGGGTTTGACATAACCTTAATATCCACGGGAATCTTTTATGAATAGTGGTACGGTTTATAATATACACTTTACCGATTGTTTGATTTGAAATTTACCAGTACTCGTCAAATTAGTAAATTAAGGTGTTTTACTCACCTGCCCTGTGTTTCAACAGTACATAACACCAATTTGGGTTTCCAACGTGTTGGCTTCTAGCATCAGCGATGTGACAAAACACTTGTGTGATGCAGTGGAATTCTTTTTTAGCTTACTGTATCTATTATCATTTTTTAAGGTGCAAGCACCTGTGTATTCATTGAGTTCATCTTTCTTTACATAAACAAGTGTGGCGATGTTCATTTTTTATTAATATTTTACAGTTAATAAACAATATATGTAAATGTTGGCTGGACGAAATGGACATCGGTAACGAGTTATTATGTTCTCTGAAGGATTTCAAGATTAAGGCTGTCAATAAATCTCAGTTAAACAAACAAAACAACAGTCCCCAATAATTTAGTACTGCCTTAAAACATGTATCAAATGTCTAATATCAATTAGGAGTAATATTTGATATCGGTGCATGTTTTATGTGACCTAAACATTCCATTAATAAATGATTTTTTTCAATATGACAAGAGCCTTAGAGGTACGACGGTCCACTGGGACTTATATTTGATGTGTGTGACTTCAAGTTGCCATGTTGTTCCCTAAATGTGATCAATGGTGTCATCACCGCTGCCCTGGTAATGTTGCTGGAGGCTAGGAAGGGAGCTCAGTGACAGGGCATGGTGCCTATTTGTCAAATAACTCATAAATCGGATAAGTGTTTTACTGTGAAATAAAATATCGATGGATCATAAGCAACAATTAATTAGATTTTATTGTCATATTGAAATACATGTTAGAAGATTAAGTACAATTAAGGATGTACTCCTCTGAGAAGTAAAAACAATCCTGTATTTAACTTGTTTTCTTCTATAGAATTTTGGAAAAGGGAGAACATGAGAAAAAATACAAAGAAAATTATATGTCCGTGTGCTTTTTGTATTTTTTATGATCGGTCAAACATACCAATTCAACATAATGTGTGACTTTTGGTGATCGTTTTGACCGTATGAATGTGTGACTTCTGGTGATCGTTTTGACCGTATGAATGTGTGACTTCTGGTGATCGTTTTCACCGTATGAAGACCAATTTCATACAATACCTTTCAAGTGTGCCATAAGAAATTTATGAATGTTTTTCTTCTTTATTATGGAAGTGAAATTGTTTTACCATATTTATTTTAATCTCAAAAATGCAATTTATGTTACTCTACCCCCATTTTGTAAGTGCAAAAAATACTAATTTTTCATCTTTTTTTAAGATTAAACGATTGATATAAAAAGTTCTGTTACTAATATTCAATGGATCGAAAGAAAACAATTTTATCTTTCTGAAACAGGAAACAAATCGGGGGTTCCGTGAGCTTATTTATTTGCTATATTATGTTTTGTTTAATTTTTCAACTTTTGCGGAATAAAACACCAAAAGCGCTTCAGTTGACATAAATAAAAAGTAAGATACCAATATTGTACAATTTCCACTTTGTTGTATAATATTTTCATAATATGTAACATTTAAAACTTGCACAGCAAAAATTGAAGTTGCTACGGTTACAAATGGTGATATAATGCCACTTTTAGTGATAAATATAACGTCAAAAAAGATGGTATTTTAGCGTTGCTTACAGAGCAAGAAATACACTTTTTTGACATATTCAAAAAGGCCGCCGACTAGGTCATTTGTTTCTTTGTGCAGTTCTCTGCTCCGGTTTTGGAGCGTATACACATTTCTTTGTGGAGTTCTCCGTTCCAGTTTTGGAGACTTTAACATTGAACTCAATCGCGGGGTCATCATCTCTTCTCCTGGGGAGTGCTCTTTTGTAGTGCGGGGCCTGCATGTTTTCTCTGTGGGATTTTTACATTCCGTTACTTAGTTCTATTGACTAACCAAAAGACAATATATGAAGGACAGGGATACACATGTATATATTGCCTTGTCTTGTATTTTGCTTTGTTGCTGGTAAACTGTAATCACATCACCAAGGTCCAGGGCGCCTCCTCATTTATTGCATACATTTGGGAACAACTGATTAATTAACAAGTCTACGTCTAAAGGCAGAACCTAACACGAGGACGTGTTGTTGGTTGCTGAGTAAAGTCAGACATATATTCTATGACTCTAGATCTTGTAATAATTAAAAAGTGAATGCGGATTCCGCAAAGTCATCTACAGTGTAGAACAGGATTTTGAGAATTACGCATGGATTGAAATTGATTAGGGCTTGCGAAACACAATAACATATACAAGCTGTGTTAACATAATGGTAAACGGAACACTTATAAGTGTTACTTTGTCAGTTAGTCACCATCAAACGTTCATCCTCACTGCGAACCTTCCCTACATTATATATATTTACCATCCTATCTACTGAACACTTTACCATCATATATTTACCTTATATTGTACCATTTGGATAGGGTTTGACTGGTTTCTACATTCATGTTTATGAGCTGTCACAAAAGCAGTAAATATATAATCCTTGCAAAACTTTGGGAAACTCAGCAAGAAAAAATGGAGAAATGCATGAAATATTTTTGGTCTCTGACTGCTCAAGGCAAAATGTGCACTTCACAGTACAGATTTAGTAAAAGAATAATCGAAATCGAAATTCCCTCTCCCTCGTGTTGTCTTTCTTCGACACTGCGACCGGAACGACGATTGTTTTCAAAGCCTTTTTTATTTCAGAATATTTCTTGTATTATATCTTGGATACAAAGGAATCGGTTAACAGTAATAATCAGTTTTCACACATCATATTGTAGTAATGATAATATATATATATATTGATAATTGCATGTCATTATTATTAATTTAACAATCGTTGATATAGAAACTAGATTATACAAAAATCAGCCAAATGGTGCTGGTGTGTAGCACTTACTAAACGTACAATTCTGTGCTGGTATCACTCCACACAGCAACTTCATGTGATAATACTAAACGTACAATTCTGTGCTGGTATCACTCCACACAGGAAATTCATGTGATAATACGTATACAAATAAGTGTAATCTAGTAAATCTTATCCATATCCAGGATACTTATATTCATAATGATAGGGAGTCACTGACATCCATGAAGAAAGAAGAGTATTGAATGGAATAGTATCATTAAGAGCAGAAATGGAGTTCAGGTTAAGTTATTTTTATTAGCATACAGAAAACAGTGGAGGAAGAAGTGATCACAATCCTCAATAGGAGAATTTCAAAACCTTTGCCTTTATATTAAATAAATTCACGTTCCCTTCCTGTGTCTGTTTATGTTGGTATAACGACTCGTACTGCTCCGCAGGTGACTTTGCGACTGTCTGGGAGAGCTCGCTATAACAACGAGATTTTCACCGTCAAATACTGAATAGTACCTCAGTTTTACCGTCATGTTTTAATAACCATTTTACTGTTTCAAGAATTGTTATGACTGTAATCGTTGATTAGCAGTCTATTACCACCTCTATACCAGGTCTTCCACAGTAAAGTGCGCAACACAAGCGATAAAAAACTGTCATTACAACGTTATGTACCTGTTTTAGTTTCCATGTAGCCTAGCTACCTGCGTTTAATTATTGATGATTTTTTTTATTTTGATACTAACATGCGAGATAAAAATAAAATGTGTTTTACATGTGTTTTTAATCTGATGCAACGTTTATATTACGAGCGTGGTATGATGTGGGCAGGACTATCCTGACGCAGTTGTATTGTCTGATAAAGACAAGATACCTGGTGATGTGGAGGCGGGGCCGTACCCACGTAACTGTATAGTGTACCTTTGTGTTCCTAAATACTAAACTACCATCGATAAAACACTTAATCAACCAAATCGTCATTAACCCGCGCATGTAACTATCCGGGTAACCACAAAGGTACACAAAGGGGGATAATCGATAGTGAGGATCACTGTTATAGAGACGTTTTGTTTACCCATACGCATTGCATTATTATTTTGAACATTTTATTCATGTGATTCACCGGAAACTGAAATTCCTGTCTGAAAACTCTTAATGGATGTATTCGGTCTGTAGAGTAGAGGATGTACGTCTACGACAAATATGCAGAATTGTTCTTTTTTTGGAATGAATACTGTTTACTAGTGTACTTATTGCCCTCTCCTACATAGGTGCGGGTAGATCCTCGATCGTTCCAAAGCACGCGCGCGTCTGTAGGAACGGCCCCACCACCATCCATCACCACGGACAAAGGCTGCGATACAGCCTATCGCCTTTCATTCCGATCCACTGTATGGTCAAAGAGACACCCACCCGACATATATTGCTTCATTAACTATCATTTCAATTATCTAGAAGTTTGTAAACGCCCGTCATGTAACCAACAAACCAGTATGTTTTCTCATCGTAGATGTTTAGCAAGGAATTATAACTAATATAGTTTGATTCTATGACAAATGGCTGTAACACCATTTGGTTATAACATGGTTTTGGTTTTTCATGGTTTGTCTATACAGTAACATGATTGTTTATTATGACTTCAGCTGTGTAACTTTATTTGATTATAACGTGGTTTTGGCTATATCTGAGAAATTGTTTCTGATATAAACGAGAACTGAGTAACAAAGCTACATAAAGAAATTATTTAAAAGAGAAATAGATGGAACCTCCTTGCTTGCAATATTAAGTCTTTCCATAAGACAACGAGACACGCATTTCAATTGACAAATCATTCAGTCAAAAATATTATGGTTGTGCCTGATGTTCTTCAAAATGAGCCGTTGTTGAGAAAATGTAATGCAGATTTATTTATATATTCAGAAATGTAAAATAATGCATAGTTAATTAAATAAATTTAATCAAATAAATCATTAACATAAAATAGTGTTGTTTTTCTTTGGTATCATATCGACTATTGTTCGTGTTTATACCTTTTTGGATTCTACTAGGTGTCCTTATATTGGTTGGTGGTCTAATCATTTCCGTAATTTATCTCTGGTTATAGACGTAACGATTCCGGTGTATTTTGAATGAGTGAAACAATGACTGTGTAATGTTGTGTTCTGTGTAATAATATCAATGCAAATGCTTGATCGATAACTGATTTTGTGGTTCCAAATTGGGTAGGGGTGAAAGACTTGAAATCGCACTAATTTTGACAAAAGGGTAAAAGATAGAAAAACGTTCATAAACCAATTATTGGAAAGTACGTGAAAGCTAGGCCTATTATTGTTTGTATTAGGAATTAATCATCAAACCATGTTTCATTACAATAAATCAAATATATCTTTTTCGGTTCCAATGTGGTTCAATAAGGTCATTTTTCAATATGAAAAGAATTAGTTTAATCTGTCAATTTTACTGATTAATATTTATTTCTGTACTAAATTGACAAATAATTATATCTAACAGTAAACAACTGCTGACTATCAGAATTATTTTAAAATGTTAATTATCATTTTTTTTTTGTTCCTTGAATGGATTGTATTAATCACTTCCCATGGGTGAGTCGATTCTCTTTCTTTTTAACATCGTATGTTTTTCTTTACTCAATATCAATAAGTACCATTGTCAGATAGTTTTTGTGCACGAAAACTGGATATTACTTAAAATAATTTATACTATATATACTTGTTTAATAATGTAAGAATATTTGCCAAATTAAGTACAAGACATTAAGGTGTCTTTTGTCAAGATTCCAAGATAGAAACGTTTCAGAAGCATGTTAAGTAATGGACGTATGTAGACGTGTGTAGACAGCTCGACAACAACATACATATTACCTCTAGTCAGTCTATATAATTAGTAGTACTGAACTTGTGCAACACTTACAAATAGTGTGTGTTTGAATGCGCCATCAATCAGCACAAGGCTAACGAAACACAAACCGGGTTAGTATTAATGCATTAATTTCTGCCATATATTTTTGTATAAGTCAATTATTGTCAATGTATTTCCTTTCTGAATTATTGAACGATACCTCCTGTCATTTTTCTCTCTATTAAATTACTGTCTGTGTATGTAGATTTACACAGTTTAAGTAGTAGCCAGTATAGTGTTTTTGATATTATATAATTTAAAAATAAATTCAATCTTTACACACTATTTATAGACGGTGCGTGTTTTACGATTTAAAAAAGAAATCATTACGTCAACTAGTGTTTATTTAGCCTCCATAATTAACAAATAAAAACTGTTGAAAGGACACACCTCAAGCTCTGGTCTTTAGTTATACCATTAAAATGAGCAACAAAGCTGCAAAGAAAAATGTTTTCTTTTTACATGAGAATAGCTGAGTGTCTTTCCTTGTAATATCTAGACTTTCTATAAGACAACGGCAGATGTATTTCAAATGAGATATCAGTTCCCTTGAACATTGATATTTATTTGTGCTGAATGTGGTTCAAAATGAGTTTTGAAAAACATTTTTATTTTTTGCACAAATAACCTTTTAAGAACTATGCGGGATTGGAAATCCCAGCCGAGAAATGTTTATTTCTTTTATACCTGGTAAAAGAAGTAATACATATTAAATGCCTTAAGCATTAGAGATAAATTCATCATATAAGTAGGTAGCCTACATACTTTCTGGACTTTACGCATGTCACTTGTAGTACGTATGGTACTTGTAGTACATGGACCACATACTCTTCAGTAGTCTTCAGTAGTCCCATCTCTAGGTTTAAGTAGCGGTTCATGTTATCTTTCCTTTTATTTTGCTTTTAGTATCATGTTTTCCAAACTTTAGGTTCAGCTAATGCCCCTGTGTTATTTTATTCTGCTTTACTTGTGTATTGATTATGTGGGTTACGACTGGTCATTTTTTCTATTATTCTTGTGCATTGATGATGCGTGCAAAGTTATTTTTATTTTCTGTTTTACTGTAAATAAAGTTAACAATGTACTTCTACATGCAACTAATTTGTTTTACCTGAGATGAGGCATTTCTGGAAAAAAAATATTCAAAAACTGGTGAATAAAATTAATGCCATATTACTGTTTATTCAAGGCGCAATGCTGACCCTGTATTCTATAACATTATGTAAGACACCTTGTATATTATATGAAATATATCATGTAGTATAGGATATCCGATATAACATTCCTTCTATAGCATATCTTATTTGATATAACTAATGTGAGATATTTCACAAACATATGAGATATCATATTTGATCTGTTGAACACAGGCTTAGTTGACTAGTTGAATGTTAGGATGATCCAGATTTGGTAAGTCATCGTGAAGTTAACTTAAATGTTTTACAATCCATCGAAAAGATTGTGATTTCGTAACTTTGACTTATTTTCAATAATGTGATCCGGATTTTCTGTCAAGAATATGTTTATAGTGTTGAATGTGTATTGATTATGTATTGCCATATTGCTTCTTTGAAAGAAACGGCTAAAATTAATAATTGGAACATTATATCTGAACATCAATGTAAGTAACTATAATATATAATACGGACACAAGAAAGCGTGAAACACCCCAATAATATGTGTAAGCAGGAATGACTAATACAATGTATGTTACTACTATTTACTGTCAATAATGAATCAACTGTGACGTTTAAGCAGGGATAGCTAACACAATGTATGTTACTACTATTTACTGTCACTAATGAAT
>JAUMHH010151849.1:0-19197 GCA_032359455.1 Chlamys rubida | reverse complement strand
ATTTTTGAAACCATGGAAAAACACTGAGATATCAAGGGATAATGGAAGGTGCAATGGTCAGAGTTTATGAGAGAATTTCAGTAAAAAGGTCAGAATATTTAGGCAGTCATCTTGAATGAGATTACCATTGCAGGATAAATACATAATTAACCCTCAGCAATATGTAAGCAGCATACTCGTGAGAGACGACTATGTAGGCTCCCCTGTACAATAAGTGGTCTTCTGATGTGTCGTCTGCGTAGAGAACATGAACTAGACACTACCTTATATGTGGTATCAATTGTTATACCTCTGATACCTCCAGTATTGTTTTTTGATGTTTCTCAATGCATCGCTGGTTGCTCCATTGTCAGGATAATGCCATGGGACAAAATGACAGGCAACCGTGTCAAGGCCGTGTACTTTGTTGTGATATCATTTTAACATTAACCTGTGGTAGCCAATGAACCTCACGAACAATGAGCTTACATGTTATGCAGACGTAAAAATCAAAAATAAAGTATCCCTAAATAAGAAACTAACACTAAGAGTGACACTACTCGGAAACTTTAATAAGACGCATTGTTTTAGCATTAACCATTCTGAACCTGTAAATGTATTAAGTATAAAAGCATAGAACGTCAAGAGATTGAAGTAGAAATAAAAATATATAGGAACATCAAAAAATAATGTTAAAACATAGCAAACCATCAACGCACACAGACAAAATATACCAAAGAGTCCATCCAATAGGACACACTACAGCACAGCGTTTACACACAAAGACAATATATACCAATGAGTCCATCCACTAGGACACACTACAGCACAGCGTTTACACACAAGGACAGTATATACCAAAGAGTCTATCCACATGGACATGATATAGCACAGTGTTTACACACAAGGACAAAATATACCAAAGAGTCCATCCACATGGACATGATATAGCACAGTGTTTACACACAAGGACAATATATACCAAAGAGTACATCCACAAGTACACAATATAGCACAGCGTTTACACACAAGGACAAAATATACCAATGAGTCCATCCACAAGGACACAATATAGCACAGCGTTTACACACAAAGACAAAATATACCAATGAGTCCATCCATAAGGACATAATATAGCACAGCGTTTACACACAAGGACAAAATATACCAAAGAGTCCATCCACTAGGACATGATATAACACAGTGTTTACACACAAGGACAAAATATACCAAAGTGTCCATCCACTAGGACACAATATAACACAGTGTTTACACACAAGGACAAAATATACCAAAGCGTCTATCCACTAGGACACAATATAGCACAGTGTTTACAAACAAGGACAAAATATACCAATGAGTCCATACACTAGGACACAATATAACACAGTGTTTACACACAAAGACAAAATATACCAAAGAGTCCATTCATTAGGACACAATATAGCACAGCGTTTACACAAAGACAAAATATACCAAAGTGTAAAGAGAAAATATACAACAGCGTCTATAGAAGCGGACATGATCGAAACTCAAATTACATGTAACTGAAGGAGATATAAAGAAGAACCCGAAACCACAGAGACACTAACAGTTATACATCGGCACCTCATTAATTCGATAAGAACAAACGACAACAATGACAAAGAATATTTTATTGACTTTCGTTACTTGCAAACTGAAATAAGACGTCAACTCCTTTCAAACATAAGACGTACGATGTTCATAAGTAAAACTCATTTATTTTGTTTTTAAATATAAAATAACGGTTTTCGTCGATTAATGAAAATATTGATTCGTGCTCTAAAAATGTAAATCAGTCCATATGGATATTGAAATGCAAATTTATATATTTTTTGAAAACTGCACACTGTATAATTAACGCTTATCATCTTCGATACAACCGTGTCCTGGTCGCCAAGTACAATATATCAGAATATGAAATGATAGTGTATTTTATAACTGCTCCGTCAACGTATGCTAATGCAATAATACAATAATCGGGAGACCATCCGGATCATCAGACGGATGCCGTGTCTGCATTTAGAAAGGATTTATATCCGGGCTGAGTGGAGAGGAGAAAGGGGAGGAAGTGAAATGGTAAGGTATAGAAATTATTTACCGCCTCGATGGTTTGGCTTGTCGTCCATCATGGCAGATAATTCTATTACTGTCCTATTGTGCTTTCTCTCTTTCTGAGTTATGCTCGCCTTACCGTTGCTAAAGTACAAGTCTATGAAGACCCTCGGACGGACGGTGTACCAGCCCTATAATATCTCGTGAAATACCATTGGTCACGTGGTTCCAAGTGCCGATGGAGAATAGCATGGCATTGATCATGAAGATTAAAGTCCAAACAGATTGTCTGCGGTGTACATGTACAAAACACCGGCCAAACCACATTACCATCATTCCAACTTCCGGTGCCCTAGTAATCTTCAATCTATGTTCCTCCAGGGGGCGCTGTCATCAACGTTTGACTCATAATGATGGGAAAACAATTGTATGTCATCGTTTTATCTCGCACCTTCAGGGCACCTGTTTATATATTAATGAATACTGAACGACATAATTGATTGTCGATTGAAGCTAGACTACTTATCAATGATTTCAATTCTCAACGTCGAGAAATAAAGGTTATTAATGAAAATAATTGACCGTAAATGACCATGTTGACCGATTGCCGGGGACGAATGAGGTCACGTGATAGCCTTGCACTTCACGACGTAAACATCGGAATAGGGTAAAGTTGTTATACGTGTCTACCAGACCTTTTAATATAAAATGTCAGCCAATATTGATAGTTTACCATAAAATAGTCAGGAGGACACTGCTAGGAATAGTTTTCAATTATTCAACTAATTTATTGGCCAGTTGTCAGACTAATGTGGTAGGTGGAAGTTTACACTACCGTGCCAGCTGATGACATTTCAGTGAAATGATGTAGGAACTTAGCTATCCATCAGTTTTGAACGCCGTCGTCATACGACCTTAGCTCGTACGTGCATTAAATGGAAAGCACTTTTGTTCTTTTATGATCGTAAAATCTACAAACTAATGTGATGACTGTGGTTGACATATAGATAATCCCAAACTGAAAATATAATACAAAAATATTTATACACAGAATCAAAACGTTAAATGAATAGACGAAACAATAATAATATTTACCTCGACACAAAATTACAAATTATGAACTTAAATTCGATCTTCGAAAGGGCCGAAGAGACACCAAAACGACAGAGGGTCTCCGCTACAAACTAGAGGGCAAACAAGTTAAGGTTCACCATTGTGGATGATTGGGTTTTTTTACAGACGTAAACTGATCGTTTCCCTGTTAAATGTGCTATATCAGAACTCAATTAATTTACAATGCTGTAATAACATAGACAAATCAAAGGACTTGGGGCGTTAAGGGTCATTTTTGGCCTCATAAAAAGTAAAACATGCATAAATTTAAGTCTCTGCATGCGGCAAACAAACTGTCCTTTCTACAAATGAACACTACTACAGTAGTATGACAAAACATGTCGAAAATGTATTTGTTTGATGCATGCGGAGGCTTTCAAAAATTGAAGAGGTTGTAATAAATTTGCTTCAAAATGGCCAAATTTCAGCGTAAATGGCACACAATAGATGATATTCACGCATTTCACTATACAAATGTGGGTTTATACCTACCTGTGTTATGCTATATCTCCTATACCAGTTGTAGGTTGAATTTGAAACATATTTGCGAACTTCATTTATTCCAGATTACGAATATAACTTCTAATTCTAAATCCTTGATGAGGCCAGATATGACCCATAACGCCCCAAGTCCTTTTGAAATGTTGAAATACCATATTTACAAGTAAGTTTTCGTATTAAAATTTATCTTATATTGAAATATTTCAATTTCTACTCAAATTGCAATCAATGCAACTACCAAATGTAACCTGTTTCATTTGCCGATGAATTTGACCAGATTAGCATTGCCTGTGCGTATGGTTTTGCGCAGAAATATAACTATTGACATGTTTAAACAAAGAAGATGGCACTTGATGAGATTTTACATTTTTAGTGAAGCTACACAAGAAATTGTTCAAACAACCAAAAACGATCAATCAGCAAAATAGTATCAGCTCCCGGTTGCTAGTAGTAGTGCCAAGTCATGTACTGTCCTAGAGATTCTCCCTACATCTACCCATTCTGCCTCTTGTGCCAGTATCAACCCCCGGTAAAAATCGAAAACAATGTAGATCTATGTGGTCCGTTCTTATATGAAATGCGGTCGAACAGCCAAATGCCATATCAAATAGTTTCGTCCGTTTAAGCCACGTCTGGTTTCCTGTCTAATTCGACATTCAATTACTGCAGCTGCACATTCCTGAATGTAGAACCTCGAAATTTAGCGGCTGTCGACTTCGAGCTAGTAAAAAATGGCTGTCGTAGACTCGCAGCTGAGCCTGCGCATCGCGTCTAGACATTATTCTTTCGCGATGACGCGTCAGAAAATGTGATATCTTATGAATTCACCAACAAAAATTAAATATGACATTTAAAATATGTTTTTTTGTTTTGTTTCTACATAAGTTGCTTGTATTGAACTATCAACGTACACCATCCTGGTGTATGATGGTCCTTCAATGACGGACTATGTATTTTGTTTACATTATGTCAATACGTAGACTTGCAAAAGCTCCAGAACCTGGGACGAACTATCAGAATGGACTTCACAAGTTCCAATTATTGAAAAAAACACACATTGATTAAAATATAAGGTTTGAATATTGCTTTGGTCGATTTCATGGGGTAATGAATTGAGTTGGTCTTGAAACATATAGTAGAGTTCCAACGATGAGGTCCCGCGAAAATTCAAAATGGCCGCCACCCGGCGTCCGGTATATCAAAAAAATACATAACCTTGCTTCTAGATGTCCGTTTTATATGATTTTTGGGTCTAAATACATGTTTTAAGGGTCAGTGATTTATTTATTAGTATAATAACTTGATAAAAGTAAGCGTTAGAACGAAATATGGTCTTTTATTATTGTGCTGCCAAAAACCAGGATAAACGCCAGCTGATTGCAAAGGAAAAGACAAGGAAGACACCCTAAATGGTTTAAATGCAAAGGTTTCATCTTTAACTAGTGTACATTAGATAAACCAATCATTAAATGAAATGTCTGATCAATAATTTTGTTTATTTCGGGTTTAACGTCCTTGCAACAGCCAGAATCATATGATTGGTTTGGTGTGGTTATACTTTGTTTAACGTCCTATGAACAGCTAAGGTCATTTAAGGACGTGTCTCCATGTGTGTTGTGTAAGCGTGCATGTGTGTTAGTGTGTCGGAGACAGGGTATGTTGGTGTACTTGCCTCCTTGTGAAAGTACAGATCTGATGCCGACTTTATAGTGCAATTTCACTGAAATACCTTGCCGAAGGCACCCAGCACAGCATTCCGTCGTCCGGTCACATTATACTGACAACGGGTGAACCAGTTGTTGCCATTCCCCTATAAGCAGGGAATAACAACTACCATTTTTGAGGGCTTTGGTATTTCCCGGCCTGGGGACAGAACCCAATGTCTTCCTCACCTGGACGAACATTTAACGTTAAAGCCAAAAGTGAGGTGTTGTCAAGCAAAGCACAAGGAAATATACAATACAAATCCCAAATATTGCAATGGGTACAGCAGATTTATTTTGGTCGCTTTTATGTCCCCAAAGAGAGGACACAAAATAAAATCCCTAATGGTCCATATAAGGACGGGTGTCTAGGGAGTCGCCGCCACAAACACCAAGTAGTTAGAAAATAAGAAAAAAATACAGGAAAGAAACGAAAAAAGATCTAAAGTGTTGTAATGGAGGAAACAGAACAGTTTTTGTCTCTTCTCCATATCCCCTTCGTAGAAGACACGGACGAAACCGCCCAATTTTACAGGGGCTCGCTCATTAGTCGCTTCTTATAGTCATGCAGTGGGATTCAGCAACCTATTCTTTTCCCAACCTGCACAGATTGTCTGGTCAATAAAACATGTATGACTAATTTGAACTCCAATTTATAAAGATTGTGAGCCCAATAAAACATCAGTATAAGTGTATGTATGACTAGACTTTATAGGACTGCATTGTAATGAATTCAGGGAATTAATTTATGACAGCTTTCCATTGAACAATTGTTCTTCGGCTGCTTTTCCCAACTGACTGTTTCTGGGAGATATACGTCTTTCCATATCCTGTGTAATCTCACGTGACCATATATATCATGATCTGTATCACTGAAAGTCTTGTCATTACAAATCACCGGGAGTCTTCTCATTACAGGTCTAACACATCGTGACAAAGGCGCTCTGCAGATAATGATTTCAAAGTTCTGGACAAAAACAAACGCGAGTCTGATGTGGTATCTGAAGTAAACTAATCCTTCCTAATGAATTGCTTCGGGAGATTCAGAAGCATTTAATGTTATTTATCTCCTTTACAGGGGCTATAAAAGGGGACGAAAGCAGATCCTTATCTTTCCTTCTTTCTTTGCCCTTTCATTTTCCTATATTGGATTTCAAGAAAACATTTTGTTTATAAGTGAATCGTTTCTTTGTCAATTGTTGTTGTTACGCGGTAACCAACCAACAGATAACAGGTATTTGTTTACCTGATTGGTTGATTGTGAGAAAGAAGAGCCCACGTGGTTTATTAGAAACGTTTCGCTACAGGTAACCTTTATTCATTTCGTCCTTTCCCCTCCTCCTTCTAACAAAAAAACATTTTTATCACCTGAAATCTGTGTTCCTGTATCACGTGACCGTATACGGTCCTTTGTCATGATTACCGACTCCCTAACCTGGGTCGCGTGCCGAATGATACTGTTACGTACAACTACGAAGTCATGCTATCAAACATTAACGTGAATAATTAACTCGATAAAAGCAACAAATCGAGAAGGTCTCCGTTTAACCGGTAAATTATTTAACATGTGTTTTCAATTTCGTCACTAACCAATGTGGCATGAACAATAATGTTCATTTTTATGTTTTATATAAAAAACGAAGAACTATATGGCAGGATTTTTTTATTGTCCATGAAGAAACGAAAATTAAAAGACGATCTCTAATGAACAGTTAAAATCGAAAAACGGACACTAACCAAACACCTGTCGTGAGAAAAACAGTTATGATAAAATATGTCATGAATTATTTAGGTATTGATAATGCAATAAAACCTAAGTGTTGATATTATACAACTGTGAAATACATAAAGACCTGTCCTTATGTTGTCCGTGAATTTAGAGATGTCGTTGTATTTCACATAAAACTGTGTAACAATCCTTGCTGGCCGAAGGCAATCTGCTCTCGATAGTATGTTAATTTGACTTTTAACTCAAACACTAAATGTCCATAAATTAGGTGGTATGCTTGAAATCTTGTTGCAAGCGCAATTAACACAGCTAAGGATTCAAACGAGGTATAGCTGAGCTAGGACATACGCAATACATTTTTCATTAATATGTGATATAAATATATAACAAATGACAATAGTTTCTTAGTACCTCCCTAGCGCTTCCACCTCTTTAGATTTTCATCGGGGAAACTCTGATTGGTTGTAGCCAGGAAGAAGTACCAGGGGAGGTTCTAATACCCAATTGTCTTTTTTTTTTTTTTTTTTTTTTAATATTTGACCATCACAAGGCATTTTAATGTTTTTCTGATTATATATTTGTTTTCCGATCCATTTTTATCCAGAACTAATCACAGAATTATGTAACTGCTATAAGTTACCACAGATTTAAATAGAAAGAATAATAAATTGTAATGTCATATTATACGCCAGAGTAGAAGACACACCCCACAATGCCTGAATTATCCTCATATCAAATTATGTTATTATGAGTTCTTTAAATTTGTCTACAGTCTGTATAGGTTTGTCTTCACGTAACACTCCAAATATCTCCGCTGTGTCGCCCACTCTATTGTTTCCTAATCCGTATCAGTCGTACAGGCAGCTGACTGATAAACACGTAGTTATCTCCCGTTGTTAAACCTGCCGGACAGGTGTGACACATTCAACTGTACTGTTTACAATTTACATCACTATTGCGTATATAGGGTCCGTTCGTACTTTGGGACTAAACACTTCGGTAGAAAGAATGTTAACCACCACTTGACCATTTACCTATACGAACCAGTGGTTGCATTTATTTACTTTATCTCTTCCTAGTTTATCAATGTCTGACCTGTTCTGTATTCGGACTTGTTTTGATATGCATACTTGACCATTGACCTTGGGAAACCCGCGTTGCCCTACACCTATTTTCTCGCATACCATGATACATGTACACGCCATACACCCTTTGTACATGCGTCACTCGCCTTAAGAGGGATATCAACTGTCCAAACCCCGTAACCGTTCGAATTTGTTTTTCATTTCTTGACCATTCACCTGCCTCTCACGATGATACGGCTCTCGTATCTTGATTAGCAGAGCTATATTGATGTCCAACCCTGTGTCATCTTAGTTGTTATCATTGGATGTGTGACTATTGAAATATTGCAAACCTTGATTTATTTACCTGTCCTGAGATATCATACCTGTGTACACCGATGACACGTGCCCCGCCTCCTACCTGATCAGATCGCTATATTGCTTACCAGACACCATTCAAATTATGCAAAACCGCGTTATCAGTTTTATCATTATTATTCATATACCCGAATCGAACTTGGACCTTTAAACGTCTGGACATTGGGCAACGATGGACAATACAATCAAAACTGACACATGTCAGTTTTACCTAAAGGGGCAATTTGAGGGACCTGTAAAGATGGCTAGCGCCTCGGCTTATTCCCACGCATCTGCACATTGAAGCTGGGACCAAGAAGAAGACAGGAAAATAGCGTCTGGACTTCTCCTACCTAGTATTACGTTAGATTTCTAAGTCCGTGCTAGTACATCCTCGAGGATGGTGCTGGTATAAAGTGTTTATATGATATAATTAACTTAGATTTGTCAGTTGTTAGCGTAACAGTGTATGAATTAAACAGCAGGTCATAATTTGTGACCATTTTACACGAAACAGCGGTAAATGATATATTTTTAATTTGATTTTTATTATTTTTAATCTGAGAACAGATATGTTCTAGATTTTTTATTTATTTATGAAGATTTTTGTCATCGTCATTATTCCCAAATATGCCGTCAAAAAGCACTTATACGTGAATCAGTTTGAGTGTAGTTGAGATTGGGGAGCCGAGTAAATATCAGTATCCAATTTAAATTGGCGTTATATTTTGAATTCATTGAAATAAAAACAAATAACCACGTGCGTCAATGTGCACAAGATACCAGTAGACAGATGCCAGCAAAATCTGTCAAACCTTGTATACGACTCCTTGATTGGCCCTAGTAGGACGCCAACAGAGACATCAGTTTACAGACCTATCACTCCCTGTCTCAATTTACTTACATTGTTGGACATAACAAAAGTGGAATACAAAAGTACCCAAGACAGGTAATAAATCACGGTACCTGTACCAGGTAAACACAGGTAAGTCAATGGAGTATTGTCACCTCATTTCTATACGCCATTGCTTGTAAGTGGCTTTTGTAATGGAAGGTCGAATCCTGGCCCCTGTTCTAATAAGTAACTCTGAAATTTGGTACAGCGTGCCTTTAGACACAGGTGTTGGATAACATTCATTTCCCCGCGATAAGAATCTACCTCGTTATCGTATATTGTTGGGAACTATCTACGGCGATAGATTATTGTTATACATGTTATTTATGTAAATTTTCAGAGCAGAACGTTTCATTATCTATGTGAAGCCCTAAGAGTTCTCAGCGTTTTGTCTACTAAACAATCAGAGCGTCGAAATGCATGCATCATTTTGTCAAAAGAATGACAGTGCTTTTTGTAAACGCCTCTATTGTGTATCATTTCACACCGCTTAGATTCCGGAAAAGCCGTTTACGTGTATGTATTGTACATTAATACAATATCGACCTTTCCGGCGTTTGTCCTTTGGATTCCGGAATAGCTCTCAACGTTTTTGTTTTGTAAATTATATTAACAATACGACCTTTTCACGTCTAATTGACCATAATGGAATTGGTTCGGCCTTTTTCACGCCACACAATACCATAATAATGACTTTAAGTTTCAGAGTGAAGATAAATAAAGGTGATATACATCTTACCAGTGTTTTACTCAGTAATGGGTAACGCCTTCGATAGGGTTTATTAAATGCCTGACTACCTACCGATAACGGCCTTGGCGAGTCTCCCTCCCCATAAACCCGTCATGGCCTTTGTGCCCGTCCATTGTACGATGGCTGACCATGGGAACAGGGGAGGTGTTCAAACAAATGACAATAAGTGTGGATTTTAAGGCATTTGTGTCCCTTTGGAACACTGCTGTATTACTCATAGCGAATGTATGTGCCCCTCTTCCGTAGAATTCCCATGGAGGAGACGCGCACACGTCATTGCCCGTGTTAACGATACAGTTTAAATTCAGTTGCTACCCGAACGCTGTGTAACGTTATACAGCGACACAGTTGTAAGAGCTTAGTTTTTAAATCTTGACGCCGACTTGAAAAAAAATCGATTAATCTATTTTCGGAGCAGTTTGTTATCTACTTATACACAAATCGGTGTTTAAATGTTATACTTCAATAATTCAGGGTCGAGATGTTACTGTACATATTGTATAAGTTATTGGTTCCGGGTGAAATAGTTATAGTTTTTGTATACTTCAGATGACAAAGCTAATGTACAAATTAACAGCGCACAGACATACATGTAAACTATAAAGAACGATTACTTTTCAAGTTCGCTGATTTTGAAAGCAAATCGATAATGTCTGTCTGCTTGTGATGATAACGTTGGTTTGGTGAGGTAACTAGCCTGCGGAAAAGTAATAAGTTCAGTTTGTTCCGAGAAAACTGACACTAAAAATAAATTGTGAAAAAACTGAGTGATGCGTGTAAACGATTTTTTCGTGTATAACCCGTCGACATAAAAAGTAATGTAAAGTAATTTAGAAGTCGACAAAGGTCCCGGGACATAAAGGGCTAGCATATCAATAAAATCTTTTAAAAACTGTATAGCGAAGTAGATCATACACGTGCAGCAGACCTATATATTTACCAATTTTACGTCATAAAATGTCAATTAAGGAAACCAGATTGCCCATATCATTCATATCGTTATTGCCAAGACATTTGGAAATAAATTGCAATTTCAGTTCTCAAATTATATTTTATCTTAACATTAAAAATCGAACATCAAATAAAAAATGAAAATTTAATTCAATATTATTTCCACATGTGATTTCGGAGGAATTGAAATTAATTCGTTTGTAAATGTTTTAATATTTCTCTAACATCAAAACGCGTGCGACCGGATGAAGAATTGCTCACCCACGCAATCGCAAAAAAACTTATTCGAATCATTATGTGATTTTGCCCCCAATTTACATTAATTGAAATAGAATTAAAATTAGCTTTTCTTTTGTAGAAATATGATTTTGAATTGAAGATCAAAGGGTATAGATGGTTTAATTGTACTACTCGGTGAGAGAGGCATATATCCTTTATTACCCAAAATGTAATGACGCTTCATAAATATATTGTGATTAATAAATTTATAATTTTAGTTGCATGCGCAGTGTTAGACTGTTATTGATTGTACGGTGAAGACTGATTACGAATAAAGCCAATACTCGGCCAACAGGATCGAGGTAAATGAAGGTAAATGACAATTCTCTGGTCGTATTTTCAGTAGGAAAGCAATGTAAAAGAACTCTGTAACACTGGGAAGTATCTATATTACGCTACGAGGAAACGTGAAAACCCTTAATGTGTTCAAGTATTTAGTATTTAATTATAGTCTTTAGTATTTTAGTGTTTAATATTTAAGTATGTCTCGGTTACTTTAATAAATAATGTGAGAATCATCGTTGCAATTCACGTTTTCCTGCTTGCATATAACGGTAGAGGGATTTTGTTTATTTCCCGGATATGTTAGTATAAAACAGATTAACAAGAAAAAATGTATTTGTATCAGAAGAGGATGAGAACGTGAAAGGGTGAGTAAGTGTGAGATCGAGAGTAGGTAAAGAGGGATTATGTACAAAGGAGAGATGAAGAGGGAGAAATAATGGGGATGGGACAAGGAGGGAAGAAGGGACAAAGAAGAATCGGTTACTGGCAACCCGTTTTGATGAGCTGATGAAAGATAATGTCTTTACCAGAGGATCATATTTTTTCAACTCATAACCCTTTAATCAACTTTAAGTGCATCTAATGTGAAACTATCAGATTACAAAGATGAATAAACTGTCGGTAGTAAGGGGAAAGGAGGATATAATGAAAATTGTGTTTTACAGGGATCCACACACGCTCATTCATTCAATCAAAGTGACTCCGATAAGAACGTTTTAAGAAGTATTACTCACAAATTTAATAACGAGTGAAAGTAGTTATTTATTGTGATATTTATCTATCTATTTGTTTATTTTTTTTAATTATCTATCTTTTTATCTGAAATCATTCAGGAATCACAGACAATTGAAACAAATATTGTGTTTTCTGATTTCTTCAAGTGATTTCGGAAGTTGAAGGTACAGCCATTATCGTGGCTTGGAAGTAATAATTCATACTTATGTACCTGTGTTAGACTTGATAGCTTATCGACTAGTTTTTCTTCCTCCCGCCAGGTTTCGCTACAAACAATAAACGCGCAGTCTAGCGGAGAGAAAGTATTTTAAGCAGTGACAAGCTAAGGCAGGTATTGAAATATAGCATTCTTTTAAATCTTCTAATTAAAAAAACAAAATTACAATTAATACATAATATCTAAGTTTTTCGAATGAAATAAATTTGAAAAGGAGACCAAATTCACTATAAGGTAACAGCTGTTCTCAGATAAAACATACACGCTTAACTACGTTCAGATCGGTTTATTGTTCCGATAATTAGGTACAACAGGGAACATATTTACATCGATTTATATTTGTAGTTGGATATGTGAATGGAGCGTCCTTACACTACCTGCCGAGAGAAATGGCGCATGACGATGTCTGTGTATTATAATATCTATATCGAATGTCATGTTGATTACAATCCATAGTAACAATACATGTAATACAATATGTACATAAAATATTAGTTTAAATATACCCTTGGTATTAATTGCCCCGTATGATCGAACATATATTCCTTTGAAATTTGACAATTTAATATTAGAGTAACATTCCCTTCTTTCATTCATCATGGTCATTTGAGAGCTTGACACTTCGTCAGCAGCTGTACCACAATTCTGATCATCTGTCGTAACAAATTAATGGCGACAGGTGAAAAACTCTACCTGAGATCAAAGCTCGACTCGATTTCTACCTGTACTCTCATTCGTCATCTGACAAAGAAAAAGATCGCTTACTGAGACGATCGAAACTAGCGTGAAATGTCATTGTTTTATGTGCTGAAGATCGGGCGATAACGATAGCATGCTGCATCGGGCGCATGTATGTTTCGTTTGTTTCACATTCCATGTGCCATCTAGACAATTACAGATATAAAAAGTCGATATCTACACAATTTTTACTGCGGCAGTGATACCAAAAAAAAACCAGAACAAAGGAACGGTAATACAGAAGAAAAAAATTGTATTACCTTGGCAAACGCGTGTTCGGCACAAAAGGCAAAATGTACTTCAAATACAAGATAATGAAATACGGAAATACTGTTCAAATGTATTTTCTCGTGCTTTAGGAACTTCCGCTTTGGGCGCGTGCGGGAATGTATCAAACATGTCGGTTAATTATCTTGATAGGGAGAAAGAGATAACGCGGTCGAGGAAAGGGAGGCGATACGGAAAAACGAAACGGTGTGCCATGTGTGTTTGAGTTCATTTCTACTGTATCATTACCGCTTATTGTCAGATTTGTTGTTTTTATTTTGTTATTATTAGTTATATATTTTCAAGTTTGTATTCATTATATATTTCATATATAGTATTTATTCTTCAAACAGAGACGTATATACCAGCTTTATACGTCTCTGATTCAAACATAAAAACGAACAATCGCGTGTTTTTCATTAGTATATGACATGGATTATGTATTGGGGTTTCTAATATAGAACGATTCAGATCCGATTGTTCGCATTGGCATTATAAAGTGCTTTAACCAACAAGGTTCCGGATCAGCCAGATGTCGACAGTCGAGAGACCGTGGAATTTTAAGACGAATGATAAGTATCAGGTATATATGTAGTCCAATAATGGACAGTGTTCATTCCATACATACCATATACACACGCCGATAAAGGGGGAGGGGTCGAGGGGAGTCGGGACAATTACTGGACACAAAGCCTTTAACTGACCGCAGGTCAGTCCACTCGTGAATCATCCGCTGGTTATTACACATTAAAACCACTCGAAACATAAATACCCACACCTACAGACCAATTCAAGATACCACCCTATCTGCCCTGTGGAGTTCGGCCATTGTTTGGTCAATAATGACCATGTCCAATCACTCCGGCCACGTAAAGATTTATTTTCAAAGCTTTGCAATACAACACAACACTTGTCTACTTGAAAGCATATGCAATGCTTAATGAGGCGATAAAACGACGCTAGTAACTGTTACAGAGTATGATTGATGTTTCTGGCCGACATCTGTCCACAACTTAAACAGGGCCGCCCCGTCAAAGGACCGTGTTTGACGACTTAGGGCGACTGGGGTGTAATACTTTTGATACATACGCAAACATAATTGATTTGTCCATATGATATCCTTCAGATTCAATCGATGTGTCTAATGCCTCGTGTGTGAATATTTGACACATTTCAGGTATCGGTCAATGGTCGCCTCGTTTGTAATACAATACATTTGTATTAGGAATAACCTGGGGATCGAGGCTAATGACTCTATAGGTTCCGTATACAATCATCATTTTCAACAAAATAACGTTTACAACTACAATGTTTGTTTTGTTCGTCATTTCTAATGTACGTAGTCACTGAAATCACACACGGTATTAATATCTAAATTAATTATTTACTTTTGAGCTTTTGCAGTTCATTGACACAAATGTAGGTTATTCATTTCCTTGTGGACAGTATCTGCTTTACAATGGTGTATTCTCGATATTTACATCCATGGGTTTGGCCCAGTTAAACGATCATTCTTGAAGTTAAGGAACATTTCTTTAATGTAATTCCTGACCTCAAGTATTGTTTTCTTTGGAAAGAGTAAGAGGGAGAATTTACATTAGTAGAGTTCGTTTGTAACACTGGGTCCTGATCGGTAAACAGAATTCTTCGGAATCCATCAATAATTTTTGAAACGCAAGCATTTCTATTTTTTTCCATCAACTCTTAAACTTAAAATTATTTCTGGACTCCAGCAACGGTTTTCTATGTGAAAACTTTAAAGGAAGTTTTCAGTTTTGCTTTCAGTTTTCATTTTTGTTCTAAACCTTTACAAAACTGTAATATATGTTCTTTCCTGTTTCAGGCGTAGAGAGGTTTAACTGTTACAATAACGTTGTGAAAATCCAGCCCTTTATGATGTTTCGTTTCGTTTCTTCCCGATAAACCACATGAAAAGAAACAGAACACAAAGACTAAAATGACGTTCGCCTCATGTTACATTATGTGAAGAATCTGAGTTTAAAAGAATATCCAGACATTACTATGTAATTCTCATAAAAGTGTTGTATAACCCACAAAAATGTGACAGTTTCTAATTTGGGGTCAAGTTTCGCCATTGCTATTTTGTTAAGTTGTAAATTCCAACAATTGTCAATACCATACCTTATTGGTTTATCTCAGATTAGTTGTTTGTAAACAAATCGCACCATAAAACGTGTACAATGAAAGACCGCTCGGCAGAGGGTGATTGGTCATTTAGAGTTATTGCTAAGCATTTGTCCAGATGGAGTCGCCGCCATACTTCAAAGGGTTCAGAGTGACCAATGGTCACTTGTCTTTCGTAACAATGTGTCATTCTGTAATAAAAAACGCATAAAACATTTACCTCGCCACCTGTGTTTAGATGTGAGATACCGCTGCGCCCTCTGGCGGAAAAACGGGATTCCATTGTCAAGATAATGACCAAATCGTCCCCAATTTTCGTCACATTATGCGGTTTGTTTATAGTGAATAACGGTATGGGATTGAGCCAGTCTGTGTCGGTACACTTGAAAGTATTCACGTCGGCATGTAATCCCATCAAAATACAATCAATATCAACTGCTTTCGTTTGTAAAGACATAAATTGGTTTTGGTAATAGTGGCTGTGATAATTCTCTAGATAAATGCTGTAGCAGGTTTGTCCAACCTGTTCGCGTGTCTATGGGGCGTCCCTTTGGATCGCGGTACAGACAAAGTGTGCGACACGAATATCAAGCCTCTATTGAATTATCCATTGATTGGTCTTCTGTTAATCACCAAACAACTTAGTAATTATTCATAAATTGGAAATCTGTGTCTGAATATTATAAACACCATTACAGTTGTAAACTGCCTACTGACACACATTGTCTTTGTGATGAATCATAATAATACAAGGGAGCATTGTGTTACGATGAAGAGCACCGAAGCAACGCTTTATCACACACTGAATCAACCCAGAAACGTAAATAAATATGTATCTAACCTTAATGACTAATCACCTTCAGCCTAGTCCTATGATTTTCTTACAAATCGCCCCGGCAGTTGTCCCTTTGAATTTCACAACGTTTAACACCAAATTTATTGGATTTGTTTACAAACGCTTTGGCGAACGATTGAATCTCTGTCGTAAAACATCTCATCTGAGCTAATGTCATTTTGTTTCCACACATGACACGAAACAAAACCCCAGTACGTATTATTTTACATTTTGATATAGTGTACTGCTGTAGTACAAGGTCATTCCTAGTGGTCATGTAACTTATTAGCTCTAGAAGGACTCAATAATTCCAACACAAAATGTTTAAGGTAACGAGATAACGATTGAGTACAGACCATTGTGAGGGGATGCTTCTGTGACAGATGGCGGACACATATCTAATCCACGATGACATTTTAAAGACGAGGACGAAAGCGATGAATGTACCGATAAGCCCATGGCTTGCCAAAATGCGTTGACATTTGTGCACACGTGCAATAACGTGTTTGCTTTCTAAAGTAACATGGGACACGCGCACGTGTCAATATCATTTGCACCTGCTGATCAGTCGTACACGTGAGCAGATATTGAGATATGATCCTGACTTTCGTGGAATAATGCTGAAACATTTACCGTAAGGCATGACGTCTGCAGGATATATTGAAAAGGTCAATACAATTTTAGTACACCGGATTCATTTACAACTTATATTATGCTAAGGAAACAATTGGGCGTTACTCTCGGTTTAGATCAGCAATACAAGTAAACCTGAATTATTGTGAAGGTCAATATGACTAACGTGTCACTGGTCTTCATCTGATCTACCCGACACGGGCTTCCAGAATCCTAACGTGCTTCTTTAGGCTTAGGTCTTGTAAAGTTGTGATTTCCATTTTCGTTGTTATAAATCTGGAAACCGTTATTGAAATAAATATACAACTCTTCGAGAGTAATAATCTACCGTATCTTTATATTAAGCAGTTCAGCAATTACAAATGCCAACACTGAATTTAACCGAGCAAAAAGTTTAAGATATATTGATAGACAAATTTACATTTTTTCCATCTGCTTTGTTGTATTGTCAATTTATAGAATCGCCTTGCGGGAAGAACCTGTTAAATACTGTGATAGCCGATGTCCAGTACGGTTTCCTATGTTGAAATAAAATCAAGATCTGCAATCACGTACTTCTCTCCATTCTATCTTATCTGTAACAGGTATCAGCTCCCCTTTACGTCACTGGCTTACGTTACGACTGGTTAGGATGGAGTAGAAGTTATCTATCAGAATCACTTCTTGCGATAGGAATGAAGTACAAGATATATTCTATAGGATTTTTGTCGAAGTATTAGCTGAATAGAAGTGAGGTATAGGAACAAACGTTTGGCACTCTACAGAGCTTGGCGATATAGAGACAATGATTTATCACTTTCCCTTTCCTGTGTCCAGTAAAATCTCCTGCGTTTTGTGTTATTTCTATAACCGGCGATCCCTGCGTCAACGTCAAATAACTGATTGTTAAGAAAATAAGTATGGCTATTCTCATTCTAATTCAAGGTTTGCAGAAAAATATATTTTGTGTGGAAACAATGAAAAATAATTATCTGTGCAGCAAGAAAAAGCCGACATAATAATGAAGCATCGTAAACATGGATACTGACACCTTTGAAAAGATGGTAGGTACCGCTGAACAATATCACCAAATCAGACAAAGGATTCGGCACCCGAGGGGCGAGATATTTATGTCGACATAATTTGTCATTTCTTACCTTACACAAGTTCTATACAGGATGTAAATGATATCATACCCGTAAAACATTGTCGTTAAAACGCTTGTATTGACAGGCGTTGACAAGATAACCGTGTCCCTTTCACGCCCAGCTTTTCGAGGCCACTGACCCGACCCCTAGAGGCACTGAACCGACCCCCGAGGGATCAGTGCGTCTTCGAGTAGATCTACATCATCGTCTTACATGCACATTAATTGAAGCGGTATCTACACCCTTCCTTGCCGACAAAGGTCAATATGTGTTATACAGTAACTGTGAACTAATGGGTGACCTTAGGCTCAAAGGTTATCACAATGACCATTACATTTACTGACCCATCTGTCCGGTCAGACTAAACTCTCCGCCCCCTAAGATCGTAATCTTGGACTTGGTCATCTCAGGTTTATCGTACTTGTCATCTGACGATACCCAGTCCATTGAACATGGCACGGCAACGTATGGACTCGGAGACAGCGGTGCTAGCCAAACTTATCCTTCACCATGAATGGGTAGCAGCACGTGCTCCTTCGGAATCGTATCTCCAAACCATTCATTTCAATTTCTAAAATAATGGTAACACTTTTTGCTTCATCAGTCTGTCCTAAGCCAACAACACATATTGATTGGTTTGGTTTGGTTTAGTATTGGTTAGCGTCCTATTAACAGCTATGGTCATCTAAGGACGGCCTCCCCTGTGTGCAAGATGCATGCGCGTAGTGTATGCGTGTGTGTTTTGGGAGGCTGCGATATGTTCGTGTTTGTCTCCTTGTTATAGCGCGGAACTGATGCCGACTTTATAGTGCTACCT
>JAUMHH010151838.1:3380-19197 GCA_032359455.1 Chlamys rubida | reverse complement strand
TGCAACATTCTATTGATCGTATTACTTTAACTGGTAAAGGTAATGTCTAAAACATAAGATAAACTATCACATATGGCCACCGTATGAGTTGCCGCTTAATTCATACAATGAGATTTTGATTGAAGGATATAGAGTTTGCAGCTACTGTACATAACGTTTGCCCCATAAAGATATCCTCTAACCCTGTGAGGGCATTTCATATATAACCCCTTAAGGGTAGCCTCTAACCCTTTAGGGGCATTTTATATATTACCCAATAAGGGTAGCCTTTAACCCTTTAGGGGCATTTTATATATTACCCCATAAGGGTAGCCTCTAACCCTTTGGGGGCATTTTATATCTTAATCTTCAAGGATGGCCTTTAACCCTTTAGGGGCATTTTATATATTACCCCATAAGGATAGCCTCTAACCCTTTAGGGGCATTTTATATATTACCCAATAAAAGTACCTTTAATGAGTCAAACTTCAAATTTCGTTGTACAGAAAACTACCCCAAACGGAAGATTTTAACAGAAGAGGAGAAGGCTCGTCTGGTTTACATCCGGGCATGTATAAAGTTCAGCATTACACCATCGTCACTGTTTCTCCGCGGGCTCAAAAAGGGGCATGTAAACCTCCAAAATCAGGGCTTAGGACCCCTTGGGACCCAGGCAGTCGCCCTAAGTCTCGTGGTGAGCGAAGTGTTCTCAGAAATGAAGTGCATTGTACATGTATTATTATTTTGAATGCTACATAGCATTTATCACTTAAAATAGTGTAGTACTTTACCAACTGCTGGTATTATACCATATTTGATACTCCAGGGGTTACCCCCAGAAATATGTCATTGCAAAATCGAAGGCACAGCATGCACAACCTTGTGAATGAGACGAAAAGAATAGTTAGATCCTTTGATCGCGTAATAGAAACAATGACTGGCTTTGAAATCGGATGTCGCTCCTCTGTAATCTTCGAATGACAGTCATCAGCCCAGCAATTGGTCAGGCTTTTGTTTACCTCAGACCAATCGAATAGCTATCCCCTTGCCTTCTTTTTGCTTTGACATATCACAGGGGTGAAAAAGCGATAATGAGTGTAACTCCTGGAGTATCGAGGATGCTTGGTATCCATATGAAATGTATAGTCACGAAGAATCATTATGTGTCACTACAATATTGTTAACATGTTATAGCAAAACAGCATGGGTGTATAATATATAAAGATTAGACAATTAATTATAGTTGGAATGAAATATAGAGGATTTACTTTTTACCACAGAAACTATACACAAACAGAAGTCAAACAAGTTTAGATTCCACTGGTGTTAACAGTGTGTTTCCACTAAAGAATGCTGCTCTGCATACAATATACTTTATATATTGAATTTATCTGTTTTCATGGGAGATCATTAAAACCATCTAGAAGGAAGTTTAGATGCTATTGTGTGACTGTATCACCCAAGATTTGAATGTAGTATTAGTTAAAACCTAACATTCTCTATTCTATAGATTGACCGGACGGTGACCGATGTAGTGATAGCGGGGAACTCGATAGGACAGACGGGGATTCGTTTCCTCACAGACATGTTATTAGTAAACGACAACATCAGTCACATGGTAAGTAACCCATCGTCAAGGCTTTCTTCACATCTACTCTGCTCACCTTGTATCCTTATATTTATTTAGTCTTATCTACCATTGTCTCCAGCTTGTCATTCACCAAGTATTAATTTCTGTATAGCCTTACGTTCATCTGGTCTGATCATCATCTACCACTGTGCCTAGCTTAATCCTTCATTGATTATCATTGTTTACATTGTTCTTGTCACCTCGTAGCATTCAGCGATTCCAGATACTTTGTCCTTGTCCTTTGTCTGACGCTGGTCCTGTCATCGCCTCCATTTGTACGGCCATATTGTATTTTCCTTCTCCTTGTATCGTTATCTCTTTCGTCACCGAGACTTGTAGCTTTTCACATTGCCGTGTAACATCGTCCAAGTCGTCCTTATGTCATTGTATCCACCATTCCTTGTTGCTTGGTAACATTGTATCAATCTTTTCTCGTTGCTTGGTATAATTGTTCCACCTTTTTTCGTTGCTTGGTATAATTGTTCCATCTTTTCTCGTTGCTTGGTAACATGGTATCCATCTTTTCTCGTGCTCGGTAAAATTGTTCCATATTTTCTCGTTGCTTGGTATAATTGTTCCATCTTTTCTCGTTGCTTGGTATAATTGTTCAATATTTTCTCGTTGCTTGGTTACATTGTATCCATCTTTTCCCGTTGCTTGGTAACATTGTATCCATCTTTTCTCTTTGCTTGGTTACTTTGTTTCCATCTTTTCTCGTGCTTGGTAAAATTGTTCCATATTTTCACGCTGCTTGGTAAAATTGTTCCATATTTTCACGCTGCTTGGTAACATTGTTTCCATATTTTCTCGTTGCCTGGTAAAATTAAATGTTTTGTTGTCTTTATATATTCCTATTGCCTTGACTTCTCCATTTTTTACTATCGCATATACAGCATTGTGGGTAGCGGGCACTAAACTTTGGCCTGTGTATAATTTTCGTCTGATGGCCATAGAACTACAGTTCCCCTGAAACGCTTACGATGTTGCGACCTAGTCGGGGCTGGGATGGGATCGCTACTTTAATCTCTCATTTATTTATGACTGAATTTAAATAGGTATTATACGGCATCAGATTTGGCATATATTATTAACACGTTTCAAAGTGGTAAGGGTCCGTATTGTTACAGTTGTTAAACACAATATTTTAACACATGCCTAAGACCTACGGTATCCACAACATCATTGAAACTTTGTCCCTTCGCTTTTTAGCGTTGACTGAAGTAGATACAGTCGTTTTGTAGCTTGTAACATTGTCACCTGCTGCATGTTTACATATATTCTTGTCTCCAGTTCTATGTACGGTACTATCTACATTGTGTTTTCTATCCCTTTAGGATGTGTCTGACAATAACCTACAGTCTCACGGTGCGCAGGCCCTCAGTAACATGCTGCTACAGAATGACAGCATCTTGTCTCTCAAGGCCTCAGGTAGGTGTCTATTGTCCATCAAAGTTAATAAAGGCCTCAGGTAGGTGTCTATTGTTGGGACATTCTGTCCATCAAGTTCACGAAGGCCCCAGGTACGTGGCAACCTTCGGGACATTCTGTCATCAAAGTTTATCTAGGGTAATACAATTGGTCTATGGCGTGTTTATTGTGTTCCTTGGATCTTTTGAAACCCTAGTTGTGTGAGGGGTACTAAAGTCGGCCAATGACATTATTACGTATATGATAATAAGGGGGATCTGCTGTCCCTTAAATTATAAGGAATAAGGGGTATTCAGTCGGCCAACGACATGGTTAGACAAGTGTCTACAAGAAGTCTGCTGTCCCTTAAGTCTTTAAGTATGAAGGGAAATACAGTTGATAAATCAACATGATCAGATAAGTGTCTACCGGGGGGTCTGATATCCCTGAAGAATTTAGATATGTTGGGTGCTATTACAGTCGGCCTATTACATTATTTGATAAGTGTCTACCAGGGGAATCTGTTGTCCCTCTGGTCTGTATGTAAGAGGGGTACTTCAGTCGGTCATTGATATCATACATCAGCTCTGTTTATAAATGGATCAAAAGCTTTATTCCGACAGCAAAACATTCAAATACAAAAACCACGGATTTCTCCATTTTTGCGCTTCATTTTGTCTTATCTGTAATCGATATATTTTCAATGCACGCCCTATCCACCGTAGACTGGGGATTAAATTTGATTCGAACTTGGTTTAAAGGATAGTCGTCTCAAAGAGAACAAACGTAATTTAATCATAACAAAATCCTCTCTTTGATGATGTGGGCTTTATCAAGAAGATGAAACAATGACAGATATGTCGATATTTGGCCATTTTGATCATTGTAGATTGCTGTTGATATACCCTATGTCTGACAAATACCTATTCGTTTCTCGACAGGTAACCAGTTTAACCGAAATGACGCGCTCCTATTCGCGCAGGCTATCCAGTTTTACGTAAGTAGATACAGTACATGTGTACTCTTAGAATCTCTTTTTCACCTCCATATCTGACTTGTTAACATATTTATTACAAGCCTGTGTTTAGAATAGTAATGAAAAATATGTCATCTGATGAAGGTAAAGAGGATGAATTTATAGTTGTTCCCTCTTGCCGATACTTACGGTGAAATCGGTAAATTGAAAATGTTGCATAAAATATGCGTTTAAATCATCATTGAAGAAACGTTTGATATGAAGCATCTTCATGTTCATTCTCTGTTTCAATATGGTCAGCGTCATTAGTAAATGACTATGTATACAGTCTATACTTGTCAGCTGTATTTACGTTACTACATTGACATTGTATGGTTTCTTCGCGCCAGTTTGTTAATCAGTCCATCATTGTCATGTCAACCATGTTCGATAAACCATTTTAGCACTTATTTGAAACATTTACTATTTGTGTTATGTTGCAGCGGTTTTCCTTACGTGTGTTGGATCTAAGCCATAACAACCTAGAGACGGAAGGAGGACAGCATCTTGGACCAGCAATCGGTAAGTTTAAGGTGTATGGTTGCTCTCTGTAATAGTTATCTCCCTTTCCAAAGAGTTCAGCACTAATGACAGTGTCTAAAACGTTTGTTGTCAAACCGTTATAGATATATTGTGAAGCATTATTTAATTATAAATATAACTAAATAGCATTTTGGACCTACGTAATCAATTGATGGTATATTAGAAAAGTACACAAGAGTGCAATGTTATCAATGCGAGATTGATTCTGAGTGATGGGATAATTCACATTAAAGTTTGTAAAGGAGTAACTCCATCACTGATCGATGTTATAATATATGGTATAACACAACTATAAAAGCAAAGCTCCGCCAGACCTGTCATCGTCGGGAGATCGAAAAACGATTAATTATTTTATCACATAACAACAGTTCCCCTTTTAGCTAAAACTAATCATTCCTGTCACTTGGCATACCAGTTAATTGTTATTACCTTTCTGGTGCTATTTTCGATTCTAAAATTACCTCGGCGGGAGCACGGGAGACAATCGTGTCCAACTGACCAGAGGCTCAGCTAATCGTTTCTGCAGGATTAATTTGTGTAGCAGTCCTGGTGGCTTGTGATTTCTCTGAAAGATATCGATGTAACAATTTCCTGAGAACACGGAAACGCACTGATGCGTCTACATTTATTTTTGATTGATAGTCATAGAGCTTTAATTAAAACAGCAGTACATTATGTTGCTATTTCGGCTTTCCCTAATTCTCTGTATTACAATCAGCTATCCTCGGAAAATGTCACTAACCTACAACATAAATACTTGTTATTTCATTTTTGTATGTCTGCTGAAGGTAGAATAGGAATGGACAGACTAGCCATTGAAACAGTTAGTTGTTAATTGATACTTTCATCTAAGGATATGGCGTATCAAACGTTGCAATGTGTTCACAGTCTTTTAGTGATTTATATTATAAAACTTTAAAATATAAAATTTATGATCTGTCATCAAAAGATATTCATATTCAGGATTTTCTTAATTCCAAATTTTGAAACTTTTCTTCCAAATCAAAGAATCAGCAATTACGTCAGATTAACCATGATGCAAATTATATCGAATAAAAAAACAAAATGCGGATAAATTATTACAGGTACTAGAAATACGAAGTAATGAAGAAACTACATGTAATAATAGTTAGTTTGTGGAAGCAGAAAGCCAAACAAAGGAAACGTTTTACATCACTATATGCTTATTTCGTCCATGTATGCCACATCAGTGGTACGTAAGGTCAAATGAATGCCAGTTGATGTCAATGTGAAATACAGCGAAAGAGAAAGCTGCCTATAAAACCCTTTATTACGTTTAAAAATACAATTTCTGGCAGCAACATATAGCTTATCCTGTCAAAATACATTTTAGCCAAAAATCATGATTTGTTCAAATATTGCAACGTTTAACAAGTCATAGATGAAGACTAATTTTGTTCTTCAAATGCCTATACTGTTAGCTCATGCGGTGATAAAAAGTGCCTTGTTATTGTTCAGTTAATTAGGGGAAAGATAGTTTGATACAATTTCCTTAATATTTACTGTATTATATTGTGTTATGTTAAAGCAGGACTGAAAACGGACACGTGCACTGAACTGCGGAGTTCTCTGTCTTAATAGGTCAAGAATTAGTCAATATTTCTTTGAGAGGGCGTTTGGGAATATAATAAAAACAAAATTAATATTAATGTTAACTCACAAATCAAACAAGTCTATTGATTGTGTAAGCTATACTCAAGAATCAATCGCTACATACCTATCTCGTTCTAGCCGCCAACGACACGATAGAGATCCTTGACATCAGCTGGAACCACCTTGCTTACGATGGGATCAAGGCCGTGGCGGAAGGGCTCAAGGTCAGCTCTGTTTTGTCTTCTGATGCTAAAACCTTCACAACACTACCGATGTTTGTGCAAGTTTAAACCGTCCAAAAAAGCGATCGAGGAAAGCACTGATTTGGTTAGGTTTTATAGAGTTTAGCATCCTATCACGCCACAGCTTAGGTCAGCAATGATTTTATAGACATTAAATGCGTACAAAACAAGATGTCATAAAACAAAACATTAAAATAATATAATAACCTCAGTCTTATAATTATCTTACATATTGGTTACAATTTAGAAAATAATCGTTTGTTAGCAGACTCTTTAAGATGGATGCAATGGTAACCTGAATCTTAAACTTAATATAATACAGGAGAATACTAGCATCAAAACCCTTAACGTATCATGGAATGGTATTGGCGACGAGGGAGCTGTCTGTTTGGTACAAGCTGCAACCATCAACGAAACGCTCGAAGTCTTGCAAATGGACGCCAATCGGATAGGGCCCACCGGTCTGGCCAACCTTCTTAAACAAATGGCGAGCAACAAAGCTCTGCTCGAGCTTAAGGTAAGGGTAAAACACGCATACCATCATGGTAACAGGATGGTCCACTATTCATATTGTGAGTTTTATAAAATCGAAATCAACTTATCAATAAAGCAAGGTAAAAGATCCCATCCTAGAAAAGGTTTTCGAAAGTATGGTTGTTTCATTTTCTCCCTTTAAACTATGTGTATGTATAGTTGAATAGAAAAATAAATTACAACAACTGACTGTCATCATTTATACAAGGAGTAACAACTTTTCGGCTACAAATGGTATTGAGTTTGACGAGGCGAATGAGGTTTATAAAAGAATACCACAGTCATCCTTTGTATTTAACATTTAAACATGTGTTACAGATGAGTAAGAACCCAATAACAACCCTAGGGCCAGAAAGTGCCCTGCACGTCATCAACGCCCATCCGGAGATGGGTCTACAGCTACTAGAGATACAGGTGTGTGTCGCAGAATCTGTTTCTATAGCACACAGTGTAGTTTGGTGAGGGTACGATTAAGGTATCAATGATTACAACTTATAATAGTCCTCTCCATAAGACAACACGCTGTATACATAATGCAGGCTTTGATGAGATAACAATTGTAGGTAGATATAGGCTAGTTTATATATCTACAAATATCGAATGACAGGTTCATTGATTAGTATGTGATCGCAGTGATATTGAATGATTTCCAGGTTATAAAAGTATTCTTTTCGTTCAAAATCAACTTTAATTTTCAGTTTAGTGACTAATCTCGCCGTTCTTGATAGAAATTTACCTGTGTATGGTATGAAACAATTTCTTTTCTGTATCATCATTTAACATAGAGGGTTAATTTCCTGATTTGTTTTTTCTGTTTGTTAATTCCTAGGACTCCTGGCTGACTAGTGAAGCTTGTAGACTTGTATATGAAATTCAGGAATTGAAACCAAAGTTTAAAGTTGCGCATGGCGGCTTCACGAACGCTCACGACCTTATAAAGGCATCTATAAAGAAGCGTGAAGAAAACTGTATGAACGACCCTTTCTTGTTCCTCATCAACTACGTCAATGACAATAGACTCCGCTGGATGGACCTCTTCAACAGGCTCGACACGGACAAGAACTTCTCCATCAGTTTTGAAGAGTTCCGTAACGGCATGAAAGTAGGTATAACGGGTATGCGGCATGTGTGAAACATTTGTATCTAAGGCTGTAAGTATAAGATGTAGAACGGGCAGAGCCTCGGGTTAGACAACCAAAAACAATCACCCCTTGGGTAGGAGATTTCTCTGTCACACCCTCAAGGTAGGGGGAAATTCTATTAGTCTTCTTTATTCTTCAGCAACAAGGTTACCAATGACAATACTAATGAGAGTTCAATTAACTGGTACATCATACTTGATACTTAAACAATATCATTATACAGTATTTTAATAGGGGTGCTATTTTTCAGGCCAATGGCATACCTATATCAGACAAGGACGTACAAACTCTGATGGAACGTTTGGATGAAGACCATGATGGAGCCATTGACTTTGGGTAAATGTTTGTAGGCATGTGTATCAAACAAATGTTAATACGATAATTACAAGGCAACTATTTGTATACATATATATGACACCAGCTACTTGGCGTTTGTCATAACAAATTTGGTGTAGCTCATATCAAATATACTAAAGAACTATATACGTACCTATGCTGGTTTTTTTTGTCTTGCGACACGAAATTTAGAAACCATTACAAGAAAATGCATTTATGGTTGTTTCTGCTTTACCTTTGATATCATTAGGCATTATATTTTAGTACTGACCGTTTTGTACGCAATCTCTGACAGGTCAGCAGAGGTGGTTATTCTATAACTTTGATGATCAGCTGACAGCCTCTTTCCACAAGCTGCGTACACAGCCAGATACTCTCTTCGTCGGCTTTAACTATTATTTTCTGTGATTTTCCTATGTCCTCCATCAGGATTTGTGGGGAATCCGACAGAACCCTACTATCTCTTTTATATAAAATACATATATCGTACGTCTCCGACTTCCTCTAGTATGGTGAAACGTGCGAATGAAATCTTTTGATTTCCTTCAGTAGTGAAAACGGTAACGTATATTTGCTGATTTTCCCAGTCTATTCTTCGCTCTGTCTGATTTCCGCTATCTGTTTGATGTGCATCTGTCAAATAGTTAGTATTTCTTCTTGTATAGATGCAGTATCCGGAAATATTTAAGTTCTGAAAGATATCAAGATTAAAGACAAAGTTAGTTAACCAACTCTGATGATTTGAAATAATGTCTGAATGCTGATCTCGAATACTTTGTTAATCTCAATGCGTTCTCAATGTCCAAATGACACTTCGGGATGATATTATTAATATTTTTTTTGTACATTGGATAGGTCATATGTCTATAAAAGAATGACCCAGACTAGCAGTGATGATTCTATTATCGTCAGTGTTTGTTGACTATAACTCATTGAAAATACAGTTTTTAACCTTGTGTTGTGTAAAATTCGACCAACTGTCTCGCTCAATGACTGCCAATGCCAAAAGCAGTCTAATGTTGAATTTTTACGTCTTGCTTGCTTCCCTCTTAATCCAGCGAACTGCTTGAAGGTCAGAAGAAGTACTTGAAAAGGTTTGAGAAGGTGATGGGAGTGACCCCTACTTTGTCAACATCTACACCTTCCACCAGACAAAATTCCAGGCCGTCGTCAAGACAACAGTCACGTCCATCGTCAAGGCAAAAGTCACGGCCGTCGTCAAGGCAACAGTCGAGACCAACATCAAGGTAGGGAACTTCTACTATGTAGTATCAATATAAACTTCATATCTATGGTGTAGTTATTGTTTTTAAAGTTTGAGTGACATTCTATTTTACTATTTATATAGTACTTTATATATTCTTAATATATACATCGACAGAAACAGTATTCATTATGAAAGCTGCTTGGACCGTCACTAAAGGAAAACACATATAATGTATGACGGATAATTTGTTTGTTTCCACGAATAACTTGTTTGTTTTCTGTTTAGGTTGATATGTAAGTATACTGGTGTCTGTAGCACTGTAGTGAAGGTTGTTCAGTAGTGGTTGTCATGTATAGATATTTCTAAACAGAAAACAACTGCTAACAGTTAAAGTTTAGGTGCAAGTTCACTAATTCACATACTGTAGCAATACTTAACCACCGATAATCTTTTCGATTGAATATCAATAGAGATTACAACTTGGTAATTGGTATACATTGTGATATTATGTTTTACTGTTTTAGTAAGAATTTATTACTGCCAGAAAATGCTGCATCTTACATAAGTGTTTATATTAGCTACTTTATAAAAATTGAATGGGAACGGAATATGCACAGATTCTCACATTGTCTTTACTGTTTGTGAAGTTTTGGCAATTCAAATTAATCAAGACGTCAATCGTTTTATTTCTCAATTCAAAATATGATATTGCTTTTTGATTAGAATACAGTAAACCTACAGTCCTACAAACTGTCGTACATGAGTTATAAGAATGAATCAGGAGGGCGGGAGGATTCTATCAAACAGGATCATTGGACATTTTAGAACTGATGGCAATAAATTGGGTTTCAAATGAAACGATTGATGCTATAACGACGTTCAAAACTTCTTTTGTGTATAGTTTGGTACGAATGAAAGTGTTATCTCAAGAAAAAAGGGCTGATATTATCTACCCTGGACAGAACTATATAAGAGAGACTACAAAAAAGGCATGAATCACAAACAACAAAACTAGCATAGACAATCATGTACTAGGTGTTTTACTTAAAATAAGCTCCTGATCATATATATCACTGATATCATCAGAGTTATCAATTATACATCAAACACATTTTTATGCTATAATAAAAGTCTTATAATATCGATATTTAAGCCTATGATCAATATAATATTATATTATTATAGTTCCATTATATAAAACCCTGAATTTTGAAATTTTCAAAGTTTCAGAGTTCTTACTTCGATTCTATGTCTAATTGATCGTGTTTATGTTTGTATAGAACTGACCGGTCCGCCGCGCTAACTATCCAGCAGAAATCAAAGTCGGACATGGAAAGCTACACACGGACGGTCCAGTCAGCTCCAGGACTTTCAGTCACATCTTGACCGACCTTAAGTCAGTGCTTTCACGTCACACAGTGTGAGCGTTTATAATTTTTGTGTGTGACTTTTGACACAATAATAAAATGTGCCGATTCATGGAAAACCTCAGAGCAATACAGAGGGATTGTACTATCTGTATATTTATTAGCCCGTACTTGGTCTGTATCATGGTTAATTGTGTTTTCCTTAAATACGTTAAATATTTGTCTAGTGTTAATAACAGCAGCTTTATAACTGATAATATTAATACTTATCAACCAAACCGTAACGAATTCGTGAATGCCTGATTCAGCTTAAAGCAGAGTTATCCATTAAGATGTGGAACTGTTTACTAACATTTTATTCCATGTATGTACCGCTTGTCCCGACCTGTCTATAGTATTTACTTTATTCATCGAATTGCAATAGAGGTTTACTGCAATAACGATTGAATCGTTCCCATCCGTTTGGATTTAGCTTCCTTTTAATGACTTTTCAATCACTAATAAACAAGTGCTGTAATATAATTTTGTTACTAAATGTTGGTTGGCTGTAACATATAACTATAGAAATAACATGCAGTGTGTTGGTATTAAATAAGTGTTTTCAGTTTTACAGTGGTAATTCTTTAACACATGTTTACCATTATTATGCCATAACGTTAATGACAGCAGAACGTCCCATCATTGGCTTTATTTTGTACATTGGTTACAGGTGGAAATTCTCACGCATTGAAATCTTCGCGTTGTGACTTTATTATTAAACTGATCGCGTTGTGGAAATTTTCGCGTTCGCAATGGTTTTGAAAATAATGTATTCTATACATCTACATCTATGTGGTTATATTACCTGTAACTGTTTGGGTTCCATGTACAGGTATATGTAGGTATGCGTTAATAGTTTCTTTAGGATTTATCGCGCAATCTCCGTGTGTTGTATATGTACAAGTACGAACTATGACGTTGATATGTGCCAAATACATGTATATCTTAAAAGGTGAAATAAATTAAATCTTTATTTATAATCCTTAGATGATATTAGTCCGCGATAACAGGACTAATATCCAACCTAAAACAACAACAATGCTACATTTTTGTATGTACTATGAATGTATACATCTAGACTTACTAAATACACGTAGTACGCATTTCACCATGTCCGTTGCATGTATATGTAGATTATGTTTTTAAACGTCCTGTATTTAATTTGTTTTCAGATCATTATATATTTACTTCCAAGTCTAACGACAATACACGTAGCGTTAGTTGTATACAGGTAAATGTGTCAGAATGAGTGATATTAATAAACTGTATCGTGGCAACAAACAGGTTGAGTGCATGACTAAGGTGTTGGAATGCTTACTGTTACAGTGTATTTACACATTTAATTAAACAGTGCTACATTATTGATGACTTTTGTGTTAATTACTATGTCACTGTATAAGGGGTAACTTTTATAAGTTATAATTCTCGCATGTATCATGATGGGCAAGGCAGGTCTGTAATCATGCTGGACGTGCCTACATTAATAATCCTCTATGTAATGTTTGGTCACCTCTCTTTGATGCGTGTTTAACCGTTTACCATGAATCTGTCTATCTGCTGTATAAAGAGTAGATATAGAACAACACTCTCGTTTTCCTTTCTGTTATACAAGGATTAATGTCATACCATGAAATAAATACAGCTCTTTAAGCGGATGTGCTGGATGGGCAGTTTCCACCCACTACGAATATTACCCATTTCACAGTGTTATAAACTTTAGACATGGATCTTATAGTCGAAATCATTTGCGATTATATTATTTCAAACATATAACGTCAGTGGCATAGCCCACATCAACTTTATACAGAGCAACTACACTTGCCATGAAAATGAAAAAAAAAACAGTTTGATCGTCTTCGATTAATGCAATGTACACTTTAAGTATGTGAGCAATCTCACAATGTCCCAATATCGAAAAATACGGGGCCCTAATTAAGTAAGAGGGTAAGTTACCTTAACAAGTGACACCATATTGTGAACTTGAAATTTGAAATAAATAAAAAAACTCAGTTCCTGATTTGTTAAGTATTTTATAAGACAATCAATGATCCTACTGTTACGTGATGGTTTCTGGTGAACAATTCTCTGTAGTTAACTGACTGTCAATGTTCAACTGAATGTGTCCCTCATTGTCTTCTTCATTACACTCTCGAGACAAAGCAAGGTTCCTCAGTCGCTCTAGACACACCTGGGCAACCTCCCCCAGCTCCGGCTGCAGAAACAAAATTACAGGTATGAAAGATATAGGTGTAGGGACGTAAAGTATAAGTATATACAATAAAGGTATACATATCGAAAGTATGAGTATACTATATAATTACCTGTATGACATGAACTCCACGCAGAGTGACCACAACCATATCGTCCATTCCATCTCCCATTATGTCTACTCTGTCCACTCCAACTACTGGACTTGCAAAGCTTCTTTGCCAGAGCAGTTTGTAACAAAGCTTTCTGTCGGATACTGTCTCGTTTAGGTCTTCCTCAGACAGTTCTCCCCTCAGTATAGTATCTTGGTTCTTGGGTAATGAGGAACAGAGGTTCTCCTGGGATTTTGCCTTTCTCGGCAAAGTAATGGCCCCCCGGGGATCTCTGCCTGTATGGCCGCTTCCCGTCAGGTTTCGCTGTCGTGGGGATGCGACTGGTTCTCCTCCAATATTACTGCTTATGTTTGATGGTGATGAAAGTTTGTTTTTCGTTATAGATGGAGATTTTTTTAGCATTGGTATTTGGTCATCCTCTTGCATCAACTTGTAAGCTAATAGCTCCTGCAAAAATGAGTATTAACTCTGATAACAATATTTCTGACTCTTCACAAATTTTGTCACATATATCTTTTAATGTAGCTCAGTATTCAGTTAAAAGATTGATTGTTTAAATTGACTACCCTCCAACAGTTCAAATTGAGCAAAATGGTGTATACTAAACAACAACAAAACAACACATATCAACAATTCTAAGACTACTTTCAGTACTTTACCTGGCCATACGTGCCCACGAGGATTTCATTACAGCCATCGAAGTCTATGTCAGCCACACAGGCACACAGAGGGATGTCGTAGTTACAGCTACCAGGCAAGTACAAGGCATTGTCTAGACCATTGGCAAGGATGTTTCTGAAATATAGTTTACAAGCCTAGTGTTAATATATGCAAAGAGGTAGTGCTTATCCATAAACAAATCTTACTTCCACTGAACAGTGGACCCTATCGATATCGGACCTTCATGATAACAGATGACTAAGCATTAAACCCTGATAAATGTCACTGAATTATTGCCAATTACAAACTATGACATTAGTATATGGCAAACTATTGTTCGCAAGTAAATACGTTCACATTTTACTTACTTAACCATAGCAAAAAATAGACATCGTATTTATTGAAATGTGTCTTTTACCAGTACACTTACAGGTCAACAAGGGCCCTGTGTGTTTTACCATGATCTGTATCATCTTGGAATTCAGAATTGAGAAATATGGGTTTCACACATCTATAATCTAACAAGTACCATTACCCAATAAGTATGTACATTGTATCATTAAAAAGAGCATGATAACCATATAACCTACGAGGGTATGTAACAGCCAGTCAGAAGGGATGGACAGTAGGGGTCTTGGATTTATAATTCCGAGTAATATGGTGTGATTAATGCAGCATGTAAACAAAGTACTGTTTACCATCCGATACCTTTCAGGCCAGGTGAGCTTATAAAATTGATGGAAGAACGTTGAGATTACCTATAGACTACTGTCGGTTCCAGAGAACTCATCACCAGCAGATTGTACACAGCAGGGGATTTCTCTTGCACAGAGTTGTTTTTTCCTGAAATCAAGAAATGCACAAATTATACTTTAGGAAATCTTTATGCATACAAGTTATACCAGGCATATGACCTCAAACCTCTTTTGAACAACTGTAATAACACATCATTTCTATTTGGGGACACAAAAGCCACCAAACTAAATCTGCTGCACCAATTGCAACAGTTGGGATCTTTGTATTTTTCTCTACCTCTAACTACCGTTTATTTCCTAGCGCCTTGCTTGGTAATACCTCACTTTTGATTTTAATGTTGACCGTTCGCCCAAGTGAGGAAGACAATGGGTTCTGTCTCCACGTCGGGACATACCAAAGTCCTTAAAAATGGTAGTTGTTATTCCCTGTTAAACGTTCAGCATTTATGGAAATGGCAACAACTGGTTCACCCGTTGTCAGTATAATGAGACCGGGCAGCATAGCTTTGCTGGGTACTTCAGTATGATATTTCAGTAAGGTAGCACTAAAGTCGGCATCAGATCTGCGCTATCACAAGGAGGTAAGTACACCAACACATGCACGCTAACACAACACACATGGAGGCACGTCCTTATATGACCTTAGCTGTTAGGACGTTAAACAACATGTTTTTTTCAAAGCTAATTTAAAGTTTACAAAATTATATTTACCAAGGTATTAGTTTATTCTATAGTGTTCAAAAGTTACTAGTATACTAACCTTCTGTGTCTTGCAAAAACTCAGGAAAGGAGACCTGGTTGTCTGGGTTGAAGATCTTCACACATGTGATCGGGCTGTCAAACATCCCTTCCCAACCCTTCAGTACCACTAAAACAGGGAAGGTACAAAACACACTGAACAACTATAGAAACATCCCCTCCCAACCCTTCAGTACCTCTACAACAGGGAAGGTACAAAACACACTGAACCACTATAGAAACATCCCCTCCCAACCCTTCAGTACCTCTACAACAGGAGGTACAAAA
>JAUMHH010151827.1:0-19197 GCA_032359455.1 Chlamys rubida | reverse complement strand
CTCCAGCACACAGACAGGGGCACAGAGAACAGGTGGGCCTCCAGCACACAGACAGGGGCACAGAGAACAGGTGGGCCTCCAGCACACAGACAGGGGCACTGCGAACAGGAGGGCCTCCAGCACACAGACTGGGGCACTGGGAACAGGTGGGCCTCCAGCACACAGACAGGGGCACAGAGAACAGGTGGGCCTCCAGCACACAGACAGGGGCACAGAGAACAGGTGGGCCCCCAGCACACAGACAGGGGCACAGAGAACAGGTGGGCCTCCAGCACACAGACAGGGGCACTGAGAAACTGAGAACAGGTGGGCCCAACTTCTGTACAGTCATATCATAGTTCTCAACTCCCCCCCCCCCTTTCCCTTCAAGTTTTTCCGACCTGTTTTAACCCTATCTTGGCAAGGACAATTCTTTAAGAAATATCACAACTTTAAACAGTTTATAAGAAAAGGTTTTGAAGGTTGTATTGATACCGAAACCAATTTCCTTAAAAACAAAAGAATTTGAACATGTAATTAGTTGGTGTTACATGTAATTGGTATTTCCTATCAGCTTTCAATTAAGTCTGGGTCGCTATTTCTTTTTATTTATATCTCCAAGAGCCTAATTGACTTCACGCTTTAGTTCAATTAAGTATAGGTGGTGATCACAGGGTCCCTTGGGGGGAAATCAAACCCTTTTTAAAGACTGCACTGTTGGAAAAATAACAACTGAAAAAAATGGTGTTTTGTTTCATCTAACTTTGTTGGGAAGATGTTAATTTCCGGTCTTGTAATGGACGTCAATAATTTTCAACAAACAGTTTATATATATATATACTATACACTGTAGGACACGAGCAGGGTTTGAGGGAATGTCTATGTACTGTTGATCAAGATAAGACAAGGGGCAGGCTAATCAAACCATCAATTAGCAATAGTTAGCTCATCAAAGTTTCATCCACTAACCAAAACTACCTACACAGCACTGCTGCGAGTCTATGGGTCAGATCCAGGGGGTTTCACACAACTTCCCCGACCACCTATACACCCAAATCTTTGTCACGTTTTGTTTTCAAGTACAAATTGATTTCTTATTCAATTTGGAGTCTCCAATCCCAGATCTAAACTAGAACCCATCCCCCTGATCAGGGCAAGCAACAGCACAGCTTTACTGATTATCCCTTTTTTATTTTTTATTTTTATTTTAGTTTTTGGACTGTAAAGAGTGATACTCCTTGAAACTTGTAACTTATTTATTATCTACCATCAAATAAACTGCTCAAGTTATACTAAAATGTTCAAGGCATGTGATAGCATACAGGACTTTACCCGAGCCTTAGATAAAGTCAGAGATTTCTATACTTTACTTGTTTAACCAATTTCAATAACAACTCCAAAGCTCCACCACTATTTCGACATTAATATTAAGAGGACAATATTGTATCATATTTCCGTACGAAACTAATGTAATTTTCTGAGTAATGTCTATCTCACTCAGAAGCTTTGTCAATATTACAACAAAAACACTCCGTAACTCATCGAAACAATAAACTATCTGCTCGGTGAGATGTACTTTGTGCTGCGAGATGTTCAGAACGAGATTTGGAGGACAATGATAAGTTAAGTAAGTTTGATAAGGAGAAGAGATTAATTCAGAATTTGAAAACAAACAAAAACTGAGTAAATACAGTAAACAGACCAAAAAACTATAGACGGAATGAAACCTAACGGTTTTGATAATACACCTAGGCTTCTTTGACATCAACATAAATATTTGTTTATTCCATTTTCGTCAAAACATGTTTTTCACCACAATGTATTACGCAGTTTCAAGTCTATTTATTTCCTGTCACAAACTATTTTTGCTGTTGACTATTATACAGCGTAATTACGTATACAATCAATATACAGTTAATTTTGATACCATTTATAACTATTAGTTCATTATATATCAAAACATGGTCTTGATTGTGTTTTTGACCGCTACTAATTATCATGATGATGATAACATGATATTTATATAGAGATCATAATTATGTACATTGTATATATGGGTATGAATACAAAAACAATAGCCGGAGTAAAAATGCATGAAAAACAAATACAACCTGCTTATCTGTAAGTGTAATCTGTAATATATCTGAAAATATGTCTTAATGATGAAATAATATTTTTCAGATATTGTTCAAACTAATGAAACTGTTCAAATGTGCCCATAAAAAGGTCGAAGGTCAAGGACGGTAGTTAACAGAAAAACCGTGATTAATTGTTTTACTTAGAAAAAGTTTTGGGAATAAAACAGATTTCTCCACTTATTCAGGTTGGTGACCAGATTTACCTAACTCTTGTTCATTACGTTGGTGACCAGATTTACCTAACTCTTGTTCATTTTCAAAAGTTGAGGAATGTTTATTTCATATAATGAAAAGTGATGATCAATTATGTTGTCTTTCAAAGTAGATGAATAAAAGTAACAAACATAGCCATTAGCTGGAAAAAAAATCCTTCAAATCATGAAAACAGCTTCAGAAGGTAACATAGGTGTCATTTAAACAATTAATAGAGTAGATGTCAATTCTTACTTCGCACATAAAGGTTGGCTGCAAACGAATACGTCACTCCAATCTGATTTTCAGCAACACATTCATACTTCCCAGCATCCGATTCTTGACTTCTTTCAATAAACAGAGTACCTGGGGGGAACAATGAAAAACTTGTCAAGACAGCAAGAGTTGTCTCTCTTCCCTTACACAGAACTGCTCAAGTTATACACAGAGGACATGTCACAGTGAAAGGGAAGTAACTCTTCACAGCAACATATTTTAAATTGCTGCTTGCATAGCAATGAGTAACAAAGCAGGAAATCAGTACCTGACCAGGTAAGGCATGGTTTATTAAACCCTATTTAAATAAAATTCTGAAGATTTTTAAAAAGGGGATATCTACAGCTAGTATAGAGTAATCACAAGATATATACCTGGTAGTTGACATTTGTGAAGGTTATTTTACCTGATAGCCAATACTAACGAGGGCATACCTGGTAGCCAGTATATTTGTGTAGGTATACCTGTGGGTAATTCTATGAAGATATAATACCTGTGGGTAATTCTATGAAGATATAATACCTGTGGGCTGTATGGATATTCTAGGATCACTCATATCAACTGGAATGTAGTCTTTGATCCAGAAAATGTGTGGTCGGCCCATTTCTTCTGCATTTCGTGCGATCGCCTCACACTGCATCTTCACCTGGCGATCCTTTTCCACGGCCTTTAACTCAGGGTTAACTGTGATACTGGGGTAACCGTTTGGTATCCCTACAATGACAAAACAGGGGAAACAACTCATGAGTATCCCAATGATAACACAGGCAAACATGTGAAAATAAAATATCTCAAAAAACAGCTGTTAATTCTGGTTATACTTCTAAATGCAAAGAAAATATTTAACATTGGAATTTAAAACAGCTATTTTGAGTGAAAGAAATGTTACAGAGGTGTGAGTCTGCCGAACAGTAAAAGATGCTATTGCAAGAGAGGTAACTCTTGCTGCTAAAATGTCAGTTCAATCTGCTGTGGCCTACAACCTACTGGTGCTGTACAGATAGGACGATAGCCTACTGGTGCTGTACAGATAGGACGATAGGCTATGTGGTACGTAAGATAGAATTGTGTTCTGTTTTTGTTTTTGTTTCAATCTGTAAAATACAATGGCATCTGAAATCTTCACTGGACTACCTGGCATTTCTGAAGTCTTACAATGGGGCAGCACAAAGTTATGTCCAGAAATGTAATTATAATTTTATTCAAAAAGCTTTATCAAAAAGGTCATCCATATACTGAATTGATTCAAATATTTAAAGATATCCACGTATCACTAAGACAGTTTTGTTTTCATGTAAACAAATTTACTACAAGGTACAAACCTGGAGGTTTATATACAAAATTAATTGTTGAAATGATTACTTTAAAGGTTTGCTACAAGATAACCTAAGATAATTTTGATTTATATTAACAGAGAATTAACAAACTCTGGGGCTGTGAGACAGGCTTCAGAAAACAATGAGTTACATATATGTTACAGTTCATCAAATATATTTGTATTCAATTTTCTCAGATAAAACAATGATCTTACTCTATGGTTCTATTTCATACATAAATACAACAGTAGAATCCTAGCTATGTTCTGATTTAACGGGTCTGTTTACCTGATGAGCCGTGACGACCTGAGATGTAATTTCTATTTCTGATACAAAACAATATCATAAACAACTTGAAGAATGTCAAAAAAAAATAAGGCAGTCTTATAAAATATCACATAAATCAATGTGTCATGACAGCAGATTAAAATGAATTTCTTGTTTATTTCTTCAGCAGAGTAATTAATTGTAAATACATATGTCTAAATTATTTTTACATCAATTTCTAATAACGCCTGCCTGACATTGTAATAGGCTCAATGTCATGTTAAATATCTTTGGAAAATGCAAACATGAACTTGCCCAAGGCAATTATAGAAATTAAATGCATCACATTATTTTTCAGAATTTTCTTATGACAAGGAAATTATCATTAAATTAAAATTATCAATTTATTCTGCTCCATGACTAATAACAACATGATTATCCAATCAGGACAGACTTACTCATGTAGAAGTTATTTACCTGACCAATCAGAATATAATTATCCATGTTGTAAAAAAAAATGGAAAGTTTTATACACAAGATCTAAGTAAACACACAGGTGACATCAATAATCAAACCACTTACAACCTGTTCATCATTGATAATTAATATAGATTTTAGATAGAATCAATTACTTTTCAAAGTCTTCCTGAAACTGACGTACAGTTCTTTGCAGTAGAAATGTATTTGTAGATAATAATTGATTTCTGGCTGGAACCTGTATCATTTAAATACTTAAACTTAAAGATCTTGACTAACTTCACAAACAAAATATTATTTTAAGTATCCAAATTGGATATTTACAAAAATGAAGTAAATATTTCAGACTGTCTACAACATCTACAGAAACAAAACCTCACCACAGGAGATTTACACTTATAATACAATTACTCTCAAATCTTGCTAAGAAGCCATGGCATATATTCATTTTCAGTAAGGAATTCCACGCTTATTATTTGACGCCAGTCTATTTCAAAGGCAGTCTTATTTCCAATGTCATTTAGACAGTAAGCCATCAATTGCTTATTTTCAAGTACTTCCTTTTTTTGCTCAAAATGTTATGCTTTTTTAATGTAACCTTTTTTTGTCAAATTGTTGCAATAAAATATCATATGAAGTTATTTCTAGTACAACCTGTTAAGGCTGACAGCGAAAATGTGGCTCATATCTTGAATCCAATGCATATTTTCAAGGCTGGCCTAATTTCAAATATGGCTTATTTTCAAGACATTTTCCACTGCTTGGAATACCAGGCTATGTTCATATTTGGCTTTTTATCAACATTTTAGAGTATTTCTGGTATTGTATTAAATATCTAAGTTCCAAATTTTTCTCAATTCTTCATCAAAGTATAAAATAATACAGGTTTTGTTCCAAATTTGTATGTATACATGTACGTAAAACATGTTGAGGAATTAAGTTAGAAACAGAAAGTCAAGGTTGGAGTGAAAGTCGCATGCAATAGCAGAAAACAAATGGAGACATTTTGAATTTATTTCAGGAAGACAAAGAAAATTGTGCTCGGATATAAGTAATTATAAATAAGTGCACATTAAATATCATAATCAGATGTAAATGTTTACTTAAATATCATAAGGTGAGGTTAGACAGAAATTGATAATAATGAAATGTTAAATTTACCTCATTAATAACATTTTAAATATTTTCTTCAATCAATTGATTATAGTTTAATTAATTTTAATTAATATATATCAAATTTTAAATATAAAATATGTAAAGTCATGATGCAGAGGATGAGGTTGATAAGTATGTTTGATGCAAGATGCAAGAATAAGGTACGCAGGGATGACGCAGGGGTTTGTCGGGGTTAAATCTGTAACATTTTGAAGGTATGCATGGTACAAATAAATGGGGATTGGGAAATGCGGGCGCAAGCAGAAATATGTATATTGTATATATAATGTATATATATAGATATACAGGTGAAACACCATACAGAGGAGTAATAATAATATTGACTGAAATGTGGCAGAAGAGTAGTACAAAAGGGGGATAACTCTGATGGCTGCGGGCAGGTGTGCAACTTTGATTTGTCAACCAATCGAGCAGGGTTGGTAAGGCGCAGCAGCAAACGTTTATAACGGTCATTTCAAGGTCATACTGGTACAGTTTAGTACATGACAACCAAACAAGAATAAAACATATGTTTATCTATACAACATCAATGTAAGTATGGGGAGGATCATGTCAAACAGAACGCCAATATAGAAATGCAGCACAAAATCTACGTCACACACACACTCCTGGTCAGTTCTCTATTGACTACAGTATTAACTATGAACGAGCTGATGTACTATCAGTAGTCTGTATGTACTGTCAGTAGTCTGTATGGATTGTCAGTAGTCTGTATGTACTGTCAGTAGTCTGTATGTACTGTCAGTAACCTGTATGTACTGTCAGTAGTCTGTATGTACTGTCAGTAGTCGGTAGTCTATATGGTATGCCAGTCATCTTTGTTGAGGTATCTATCTTTACAATCAGATATTTATTCCACTCAACTTCACTACAGAAAACACACAATGTTTATGTTCTTGAAAAGGAAAGACTGTCTATATATTCACGTCACACCAAAGAAACAGCAGAAATAAGTCAAATTTACTTCACTGACAAACTTTCTAATGACTTCTCAGTATTTACTTTACTTTCTGAAACCTGTAATTCTTACTGTATTCTGTCATACACTACATGTGACATCCGATACTTGTATAAAGAGTTACCTCCTTAAAATATTTAAATTATCAAATCAAATTATTTTTTGTGACATGATGTATCCTGATGTATCTTCAAAAGTGACATCAATTAATGAACTAAGTCCTAATTACCATTTATTAATTACATTTCTTTCTTATTACGGAACTCTTTTGGAGATGTACCTGGTAGCCTCACGGCATTCTGGACCGATTGGTTTTTAGCCATATTTAGTCATTACATTAACAATGAAAATATCTTCCGAAACAAAAAAACCAGTGACCAACAGGTGTGAACGAAGCTGGACCTACATTCTGTACCAAGTAAGTATAGTGTTTTCTTTAATCTTACATTTAAGAATTAAATTTGATAAAGTACTGTCTACATATAACCCTGGTTGTTGCAAGAAAGTTAAACACAATTAAAAGTGATTAAGAAGCAATCTCATTTTTGTACCGCCGTTTTATTTGCATTGAGTTATGCACATGTTTAAAATCGAGGTTTTATTCTACTATACAACTTCCAGATCGTATGTAATTTATTCTAATTCAAGAAGGCTGTGACAACAACTACATCAGGAAAATTAATTGGACTTTTAGATTAATCAAGATCGAAAAATATACCAAATCTTAAAAGTACACTTACACCAAATCTTAAAAGTACATTTACACCAAATCTTTAAAGTACACTTACACCAAATCTTTAAAGTACATTTACACTAATTCTGAACAGCTCACAGATATAAGTGTTAATTATAATAAATGGTTTGGATTCTGACCCCCATGACCAGTGAAGCAAATTTGACTATATACTTGTTTGGTATAGCACTCAAAGTCATTAGATGATGTCGTTAATAGAAGTTGAAATTGAGTCTAGTAGTCAGTGTCTATGTTACCATGGTTACCTTTGTATATTTTTTTCCATTGTGGGTTAATACCTGTGAAAGGGGTCAAAGGTCAAATTGAATTCCAAAACAAAACAGAGAAAATTTACAGTATAGATTTCTCAACAAAAACACTGACAATTATCTCAACAGACACAGTGTTGTTAGATCAGCAATTTATATCGGATTTCTGTAGGTAAATAAGTCCATTAATTATGTTCAGTAACTGGCTATCATTGAAAAGAATATTTAATTTTGCATCAAAAACCTTTCATTCAAACAACACAAGTGCAGAGAAGACATGATGGTTTTTGGGTGAATTTTGTGATATTAAAACAAGGATGGACTTTGTATTTATAATAGAGAAGATCATGGACTTTGTATCCCTAATAGAGGATAGAGTTTGTATGACTAATAGAGGATAGAGTTTGTATCACTAACAGAGGATAGAGTTTGTATCACTAATAGAGGATAGAGTTTGTATGACTAATAGAGGATAGAGTTTGTATCACTAATAGAGAAAGGAATGGACTTGTATGACTAATAGAGGATAGAGTTTGTATCACTAATAGAGAAAGGAATGGACTTTGTATCACTAATAGAGGATAGAGTTTGTATCACTAATAGAGAAAAGAATGGACTTATATCACTAATAGAGGATAGAGTTTGTATCACTAATAGAGAAAAGAATGGACTTGTATCACTAATAGAGGATAGAGTTTGTATCACTAATAGAGAATAGAGTTTGTATCACTAATAGAGGATAGAGTTTGTATCACTAATAGAGAAAAGAATGGACTTTGTATCACTAATAGAGGATAGAGTTTGTATCACTAATAGAGGATAGAGTTTGTATCACTAATAGAGGATAGAGTTTTTATCACTAATAGAGGATAGAGTTTGTATCACTAATAGAGAAAAGAATGGACTTGTATCACTAAAAGAGAAGAGGACTGATTTTATACGTGTTAATTAACTTATTAATCAATTGTTAATTCCACAAGTTGTCATTAATGGCAGGCAAAACTCAAACAGTTAGTTTGCAATATTCTCATGCCAAACAGGCAACACACACTGATCAAAGGGGCATAACTCCAACATCCCAGATGCAGGACACATCGACTAATGTTCAAAATCATTATCTTGTATTTTAGAAATATATGCATATATCATAAACAATGACTTATGAAAGAATATTTTTCTCTGTCTAAAATCCCATGAGATAAACAAGTTTTAGCAGGGGGGACAAAATGTTATCAGCAATTTCACAAGCATTTACTTCCTAATAAAAGACTTTTACAAACTAATAACAAAGACATTTACAAATTAAATAACAGCTACTGTTTGGAGAATTGCTGTTGCGTATATTTTCCTGAATGAAAAATAAGATAAAATGTAGTGTACACAGGGAGTTACAGCAGTGGGATATGTGATCTTTTGACGCCGAGGAAACAAAATAGTTAATACCCCGAGGAAACAGAATACCCCGGAATCTGACACAGCCCTAGTCACTATGTACACGCTACCCTAAACAGGGACAAAATCTGTCACAGTTTTTGCTTCACGTAACATAATACAACGATACTCAGAAGCCGTCCTGGAAAATTAGAATTCCTATTCAATGTATGTACCCAGCCTCGTCCCATTCTGTCCACTCCCGAAATACCGCACACCCCGACAGATATATAATTTGAATGGAAAACTGATCAGAAACTAGGTCAACTCCTTCTCATACAGGTATTTCCTTAGCCTGAGGCCACAGACTTTTAAAATTTCATTCATGATATCTTCACAGTCAGCTGATCTGTTATATTACACTCCCTTCAAAAACGATACGTCTGGAAAATTACCTTTCTTTACAATTCAGCAGGAAAATTACCTTTCTATCTAAAACTAGATCAGACACAACTTTCATTTACAATATAACAGTCAATTTTGACAAATATGTGAAAATGAAATTGACGATAAAAACCTTTTATATACAATAAGTTATAGACTACCAACCAATGAAAATATTACCCGGTAAAAATGTCCTAAATTGAGATTGGGGACTTAAATCTGTACTCTCACATACAGTTAAAGAATTACCTACAGCTGAAACGTAAAATCCTTAGCAGAAGGTATTAAAATAAGCTTCCCTACAGAATATTGATTAAACAGAAAATAATGAAAGGTACACATATCCATATAGTTCTTTGTATTCCAGAGTTTATTTTTTTTTTCAAACTTGAAAATCCTCTTTAGAAAATTGCAGCGTTTACTTGACACAAGATCGATGTTGGCTTCGATCAGATTTATATAACAGAGGATGGCCTCGTCTATCAAAACTATCCGAGCTTGAAAAGATATGGTGGATTTGAAACCGGGGAAAAAAACGTTAGTGTGAAATGTAGCTAGCTAAGATGTTGTGACTGTTCATGATGAAATAAAGTTTAATATCCCTTGAAGATGAAATCTTTGATTTTACAACCGGTTTTATAGGTGACAGATGACAAATGATACCATGTTGTTCTGTGGAAATTCGTCACAAACTTGAAAACTTAAATGTCGTTTGATCACCTGATGGTTTGTAAACATGACACATGAGCTGTCCCTCCCCCCAGGATGTTTACAGGGCTATAGGGGATCATATCCCTCGTGTGAAATGTCATAATGTTTAGATAATATCCAGAAAACCAAGTCCCAAAATGTTTATACGAAGGAAGCAGTAAGCTGAACAGGAAAAAAACATTAACACTTCCTAATGTGGTCACATCTTGTTAATAGGAATCGAACAAAACCATTAAAGATAAAAATCTGGTAAAAAGATTGCATCATATGATTGTACTGTAGACATCTGTTGGCGATAACATTAATCCACATACAGTAATTGACACAATAAACGTCCCAGGTGATCCAAATAAGGCGTGGGCACTCGTATATATATGGTTTAAGGAACTAGAGAATTGCTTAAAATTCTGAAATCAGAAATGATTGTGAGGCTGTAAAGTTGATACAGGTGTGAACACACAGGTACGACATGGTGTGAACACACAGGTACAACATTACGGGGTTTTATGGCCAGGAGTGTTTATTAGGATAACTTTGACATTATATTACGACTACCAACTGTTTCAGTATTTATGTCGGCAGCTGTTCCTACATCAGCTGGTGGAGTCTCTGGTTGTTATAACATCTACACAAGTCTATCTTTGATAATTGGAACAAAAAATACTTTTTATTCAAAACAATTTTTTTTCACAAGGCCGTTGTCAGTCGTCTTCCTCAAATGGCAATTTGAGATGAACAAGACAGTGTTTTTTTTTTTATCAAACCTGAGGAATCACTTTCATGTGTCACCTGTGAGGACGTGGTGTCACTAGGACAGGTAGTTACCACAAGTCTACATGTTTGTGGTTAAAAAGAAATACAAGTTTTGTTTGTGATACGTGAGTAAACTTTTGATACACAGACCTGTCAACAGTTAAGACAAATTTAATCAGTATATACTTGAATCACTTTTATTAATTTTCTAACTAAAAGCGAAAACAAAATTTGAATTATTTTTTAAAGTCTTAACAGAGCGAAAGGTTTTACTGTCAGACATAAAAAGTAAAAAATGTCATACTTTATTTAATATTTTCAAAGATGACATTTTACAGGTCATTTCAATGTTTGTCTGGCAACTGTTTTACCTATGGTGATACAAGCTTACCTGATGACCTGATCCACTACAATAGTAGTTAATGTATTGATATATAATTATATACTTTTAGTTCTATCCGTGGGCTAGTTTCACTCAAACTATCCACCAGTACCCAATCACCCCACCCCGACTGTGTCTCAATCACCCCACCCCGACTGTGTCAACAATGAGACGTCTTCACAAACGTCCAACCACCAAGGTTGTCTTACAAAAAGACAAACCTAGACATCACATAATTTCCATATGGTTCCATTCTAGTTTCTATTTTTTAAATTCATGACTCCACCTAGTTACATAACAAAATATATCGTAGGAATGGCCATGCTTATAGGGACACCAGCGATAGGGACACCAGCGGTAGGGACACCAATGTGTCGGGTTTCAATGTGTGACATAGGAAGTCTGAATGTGGAGTAAAACTAAAGATTCCCAGCTGTATTACACAACCCACTGGCGCTGCCTGACTGGTCCACATTATCTACCGGCAGACATAGAGCTTCTGCCAACACTATATATGGAACTTTCTTATTGAAATATTTGTAGTCTAACATATTTGTACTTTAAGCCATATGTCAGTAGGACGGTTCCCTTTATTTCAAGAGATCTAATTTCAAAAGTAATTAAATAACATTTTTAATTTTAAAGTTTTTTAAGTTGATTTTGAAATCTAATCTTGTAGAAGTTCCATTGCATGTTAGACAAGAGTAACCTCCCTTCCACACATAATGGTAACATTTTTGTGGTTTGGATAATAGACCTCACACAAAAATAGCAGTGTAGTTACAATGAGGGGTGTCTACGAGTTCCTGTTATTTGTCTCAACAGCCAAATACAATTCACTAACAAACAAAGCACAAATTCACAGAAGATTTGTAAAAATACATGCTGACTATTTCTATTGAAAGTTGTTCTAAAAGTTGGATATCTGTTACCAGATTAACTGTAGAAAATGTCCACACGAGACCGTCCGAGATTCAAATTTCTCCTTTCAATAGGGCCTATACTGTACTTCAAAACAAATCTATTTTTATTCTTAAACTGGTTTTTATAGCATGTTTATTACTTTTGGTGGAAATTCCACGACAACCAGTTACCAAATCTAGAAGGTCCTCCAATTCCTTGCAGTGATCCTCAACCGACCTTTGTAGCCCCTTATAATATCACTTAACGCTTTATTTCTAGATGAAAGTCAATTGGTTACAAAAATATTATCCCCTGCAGTCTTAAAAAACTTAACAGAAATATGTAGCCACCATACACCTATGACAAGGTACATCAACCCCGAGTGTCTCAGTCTTACAGCATCCCCTGGCTCCTCAAACATACACATCTAAACAAGGTACATCAACCCCGAGTGTCTCAGTCTTACAGCATCCCCTGGCTCCTCAAACATACCCATCTAAACAAGGTACATCAACCCCGAGTGTCTCAGTCTTATAGCATCCCATGGCTCCTCAAACATACACATCTAAACAAGGTACATCAACCCTGAGTGTCTCAGTCTTACAGCATCCCCTGGCTCCTCGAACATACAAATCTAAACAAGAGTCACAATAGAGACTGTTCAGTTGTCCAATCTGTAAATATCTTTCAGGGAAGTGAAACCGAGAACGTGACCAAATATATCAGTGCATGAAACTGATGGATGGCCACCATTTCTCCGTTCTCCGTGAAAATCTGTCTAATTGATTGGCCCGGGAGAGTGACGTGAACCTCACTGAAAAAGCCGAATTAACTTCACTCTATTTTCGTTTCAATGTCTCGAAAGTGGCCGTTTCTGATTGGGTCGTGTCGCAAACAGTCTGGTCACCACCTATCAAAACAATCCCTCGAAACGCAGCAGATTGAACAAGGGTGTTCGGCTGTCACCACCGATGCAAGACTGATTGGATGAAATTAAAATAGATTTTTTTTTTTCTCACCAGCGAGAGTAAATACTGGTATTTCTATATTATGGCCTATAAGAGCCAGCCCGCTTTGTCAGTAATGGTCTAGAAGAATGACACGTCTGAAAATACTTCAATATCACTTACACAAATATTGGAACCAATTGCAGCATTTCTTACACACTTGACAAGGGCTGCATTTCCTTATCAAATCTCTCATTTGCAATACACACACCAGGAAACACAAACTCACTAAAAAAGGATCCATATATCTTAAACCGAATAATGCTATTCTTGGTAAAACTTTGTGAAAATTGCTTTCAATTCAACCAATAGTCACATTTGATAGATATGATAACTTTAAAGTTTCAAAGTTGACAAAAAGGCTCAAAAAACTCCACAGAAGAAACTTAAAAGTTACATTAAAGAAGTCTACCGCCTGTGGCTTAAGATGCCTTGATGTCCATTTGAAATTTGTCATTAAATGGAATTTTAACCACTTCTTCAATAGTGCCCACACTACTGGAGTCACAAAATGGACATTTGTATAAATAATTGATGGTCGTTTATGCATGATGGTCTGGCTGACCCAGGAGAGGTGACTATACAGCCAGTTGTAATGTCCCTGTCTGTGGTTCGGTAACGGGTAACGACTATGATGTCCACAGTCCAAACAGGCTACGAAACACCAATAACCAAACCCATTACAATTTGAACTAGGGCAAACCTTGGCACAAGGCTAGTCTTGGCGACTAAGAAAATCATTTCCATCAAACACAAAAAAGAGAATTCAGAAAAATCATTACTTTTTAGGGAACAATAAAAAAAATATACTGGTACCAACAGAAGTGGGAATTTCTACAAAGTCTGTCCACGCATTTTTGTCTCTGAACGATGATGACAAGGACTTGGGAAAATTTGTAATAAATAATCGCCACGGTGATGTTGTACAGTGAGGATGAATACAGAAGGCATTCAATGTGCAATCTGTTTCATTTGATTCGCTGATGTTTGGGAGATAGAACCATCTCTGGGATAATACTTTCATTTATGTTATCCTGTAGCACCCTCTACCGGCCTATTGATTTTATGCACAAAAAGAAATGTTTCCATGGCAACGTAAATCTGAAGACTTAGCCGGTTTGGGAATTGCAGTTTTGCAATGAGCAATTGTTTTTCTAGCACTAAGCATTGTAAGTTTACCTTATCAAAGTGAAGACAATTCTATCGGGCGATCCAAGAGGCATCCCAAGGGGTAATTAAGATTGGGCGATCCACGAGACATCCCAAGGGGTAATTAAGATTGGGCGATCCAAGAGGCATCCCAAGGGGTAATTAAGATTGGGCGATCCAAGAGGCATCCCAACGGGTAATTAAGATTGGGCGATCCAAGAGGCATCCCAACGGGTAATTAAGACGGCCAAAATCTTTCTCAACAGATGACACAGAAACCAAACCCCCAAAATCAGAGGTATGGAGTTAGCACACAGACGAATCTCAGATGAGCCTTTGCAGCCTTTAAGTGATAAAGCTCGGGTACAAAAAGAGGTCATAACAAAACATCGAAACGGATTTTTCCTTTGAAATTTCCATAAAATTGATTTTTGAATCCAAATTCTCTGTACTTTGACAGCAACAAATTATTCAAATTCAATCAAATTTTGTGTTATGTTGAAAAAAACACTTTTTCAAGTGTGAAAACTATGTATAACTAAAGTGGAATGGCTGGTCAGTTCACTTTTATACAATAATCCATCCAACAACAGAAACGCCCGAACAACTAGTTTTAAATCTGACTAAATATAGCGCCTGATGCAAATTCCATGGTCACATTTAGTTTAGAAATTGTAACTTTAAATGTATTCTATTAGAACAATTTTATAATAAGCCGCCTAGGAGTTAATGCATTTCATGTCTTACACTTTCTCAAAAACTTGCTGTGTATATTTCTTCAGACTAATTCCTAAACACAATTCTACTCGGCAGACGTGAGGCGGAATTCGTGTGATTCATGTGTGAGGCCCCAGAGAGACACAGCCTTGGGGACTACTCCGCCACAGAAACGTAAGAGAAAACATACAAGAGATCCGCTAAAACTGTGTCTATCAGTGTTCGCTGTCTCTCAGAAATCATTGGATTACGGCCGATTTGTTTATGACAGTAACTGTAGCAACGCTTACCAGGTTTTTTTTATGCTTCCCGCAACAAAATTTCATTCATCGAATGACATAGTGACCTTTCCACTCTCTTGAAAATATTCGTCCAATGACATTCAGTCAGCAAAGACTTTCGGTCGTTAATTACCATTTATTAAAAAAAATTAATTAATAATCTTAATAATGAATGAAAAAGTCAATTTACAATAATTACATTTTCAATTGTTTTAAAAGTAAAAAACATTAATTTACAGCCTTGTCGATATTTCTTATCTTCCTGAACCTGTTAAAGTGTAATAGAAAAGAACACCACCATTTGCATTTGGCAGATGTGATATTAAAATTACACAGAAAAGTTTTGCAGGGCTCCATCTTGTATTTAATTTGACATCAATACTTCTCCACAAGAACGATGCAGTATGTATTGTATCTACAAAAAGAGCTGCAAGACTCTACTTTACACAAGCAGGTACAGTTTTAACCTATACAGTTTAGAAGTGAAGTGAGCACCTAGCGATCTCTGGACCAATGAAAATTGAAATTTTACCATGTAACAGACATAGATATGTGATAAAATTTCAACATAAAATGCAAATTCTTTTTTTTCTTTCGGAGCAGGTGAGTGATATTTAGTGCAGATTCTAAATCAGGTGTCGTCAAAATGTTTGGCATGACTAGATAGTTACATACACTTGATTTAATTCAACAAGAATATGGCGGAGAAGTTATGTTAGTAAGTGTACCAGGTAATACCTGTACTGTCAGTGAGACTTCTATATTACACACCGAGGTCCTTTGGTTATAGGATATGTAGGTTAACCGGAGGTTATAGCTGAATATTCAATGATGATATTTTCAAAGAACTTAAAAGTCTGAGAAGAAAACATTGACAGGATTGGACTTAAAATTACCACAACCAGACAGGCATTATTGATAAAGGAAAAGTTTTGTAAATATTCACAAAAACGTCAATGTGAACATTTTTGATTAAGATGACAATTCAGGGCAGGAGAATACAGTCATACACAGACAGACAAACCTCAAATATGTACACAGGGGGTCTGGGATGGGAGCTCACATAGGTGTGAGGCCCAAATATGTGTAGGAGAATGTAGAAGATAAGAATTAGATCATCTATGAATGAAATTATATCCAGGTCATTGATTTCTATTTGGTCCTCAGATAAAAAGAACATTTTTGACCCAAGATTTTTTTTTTGACTGATCCAAGACGTTACATGTGAGATTTCCATAGGAATGTTATCAAATACTGCTTACTAGCCTAACATTACTGAACAAGTGGGTTCAAAGGATTGGAGGGAGGATGGGGGGTGTCACTCAGACCCAAATTTACTGTTGTAATACCAGGTACCTCAAGTTTACCAGTTTAAGCACATCTTACTTTCTCTGCAAAGAAAATAAATTTTGATCAAGCATTTACTGAGCTCTTAATGTCCGAAGGATTGAGACTAAAATTTGCAGGAACAAGACCCACTTTTACCAGTGTGAAATCTAAAATATACATAAATGAGACCCATGTGCGAGACCTGAAATTTACTGGTATACAACCTATAAATTACTGGTATACAACCTATAATTTACTGGTATACAACCTATAACTTACTGGTATACAACCTTTAATTTACTGGTATACAACCTATAATTTACTGGTATACAACCTATAACTTACTGGTATACAACCTTTAATTTACTGTTGTGAGACCTAGACTTTACTGATGTCATCCCTAACACTTTGGTTCATCAAACCAATTGATAAAGACGGTAGAAGGACTGAAACTGTTTATTCTCAGGGTAATTTCTCTGGTAAAGATTTATTATATTTTATATACTGTTGATTAATGTTAAACATTCAACAGAAAACAAAATGGGATTCTTATTCAAACATAAATATGACATCACATTCATTGGATTCTTAGAAAATTCTATGAAGTCGGTGATATTTACCTGTAGCTGACCATTATATAGCAGTGGCATTATTGTGTGTAATAATGGACAGCTCCTTGCCTAATTTTGGACAGTTACAGGTAAGATAATATTTTTTCCATCAGTAAGTTTTAGAGGAAAATGAAAATCCATAATTTACTTTTCACAAGATAGTGATCAGCGGGCAGTGTCAGTGACCTTACCCGTAACGCCCTAATGTCATAGAAACGATATAGGTCAAACACACCTGTTTCCCCGTATTTAAAACCACATTCAAGATGACCTCTCCATAATCAATGAGGGGCCAGTCCATTGTGTTATATTCTGTCAGAGGGACATTGCCCTAGGCCTTAGAATAATACTTCACCCAAGCCACCCTTCCTCTCCTCAGAAGTAAACCTGTAATCACGCTGTTTAATATGCCAAACATTAATCCTGACCCCTTTCACACACTATTCTATTTATAGGATGAAATTAATGTAGATGTCTACTTTCCTGATAATTAGTAATTGAAAATGTATTTGAGAAATTCAAATCACAAAAATATGTACCCTACAAAAGTATTGATAACATAAAAGATTCAAAAACTCACATTTTATGTTTTCAAATACCTATTACATGTTAAACTATACTAGTTACTACCTCAAACCGTTATAACTTTTAGGTTGCGTTCTTTAATATGAGGAATTCTAAAATGTTTTTTTTTAGTTTTAATTTGACAAAAAAATGTGATTGATTACCAGCAATATTAGCCTTAATAAACTGCTCTGAGAAAAAGTTTAATCGAAGATTTCCCACAGGGGAGACAACTAATCATGAACAATTAAAATATGCATGACAGTCAAGAGGGACTGGTTGCAACCTATCCCATCATCATCACACACAGCGATGGCAGTCGACGGTTCAATAGGAGGCACCATATCTTAGTCTGCTTCACATATTCCACCAACATTTGATGGCAAGATGTGGGGGGTGCAAAAAAATCAAAAGTCAGAATAAATTTTCCTTGAGCATGATAAAGACTGGCCGACCTTTAGCCTAGCATTACCATCATTTGCATACTGCTTCCACCATGGAATCGCCGGGGGTATGAATATTGATCATTTTTGTTTTCCCCATCAACGTTAAGCCACCTGACTAGGCATACAGAGCCGACATGAGAGTGGAATGTCCGTGGTAATATCCCGTCCTGTCGGCCAGCACCGCAGCATATAGGACGTGGATGGCAGCACCGGCTACTATCTTGTATTAAGTCAATACGATCGTAATTAGACGACCATACAGGCAACATGATGTACTATCCTGAGGCTGGGTATATCTAAATAACAGGCAAGCTGTATGGATGGCTGGTCAAAGACTTCATTAAACTGGCCACGGAACAGCAAAGGTCACATCCATTTCCGGAAAGTAAGATTCTACAAATGTCTCGGTGATTCTAAACTGTCCTAGTTATTTGTACTTCAACAAGACAGTGGACCAGCCTAACAACACACTAAACATTTGATCTGGTAATAATTGTGGTAAATTAAAACAAAAATTTTAATTCCGATTTACATCAACCATGAGCAATACAACCTGAACAAGGAGCCAGTTATTCCAGTATCTAAGTGACTCAACACACAAGTTATATCCAGTATCTAAGTGACTCAACACACACAAGTTATCTCCAGTATCTAAGTGACTCAACACACATAAGTTATCTCCAGTATCTAAGTGACTCAACACACATAAGTTATCTCCAGTATCTAAGTGACTCAACACACATAAGTT
>JAUMHH010151816.1:0-19200 GCA_032359455.1 Chlamys rubida | reverse complement strand
TGCCTACACCCTGTCTGATGGTCTTTAGGTACACTGCCTACACCCTGTCTGATGATCTGTAGGTACACTGCCTACACCCTCTCTGATGATCTGAATGTACACTGCCTACACCCTGTCTGATGGTCTTTAGGTACACTGCCTACACCCTGTCTGATGATCTGTAGGTACACTGCCTACACTCTGTCAGACTGTCTTAGTGGGTATTGTACAATGCTGAATACCTGATAGAACCTTAATACGGTAACATACAGGTACTGTTATCTAATAGCAGGTTACCTAGGAATAACATAAGCGGTTAGTAAATTCAATTACATTAATTCAGGTTAGAACTTTTGACTTGATAGTAGTAAGTCGTAGGGGTCTCGTCAAGAACCCATGTGCCTTGCACGTGCCTTTCACGTGCCGTACATGACACCCATAATGTAATTAAAGGATCTTGTTGTGAACGCAGTGGCGACCATGAATCGTTTCTTGATACTTGTTTTCTCTGTTAGACGCATTCATTCCGATTTCACAGTCGTACACTGTACATGTTAAGGCGAAATAAACAATTTCCCCTGTTGCTGACCATGTACAACGCACATCAAAACATATTTGAAATAGAAGTATGGACCGGTTAACGTTTCATCTATATAAAGTGCATACAGTATGTATCAGAACAAATGCCAAAGTCTGATTCTTAGGTATCGTTTAAGATAGCTATGTACATGTAGGTGAATGAATTTGTATAAGATCTTGTCACGATTTTGTCTCAGATAAAAATGAGATTGATTTTTTATTTGTATTTTTGCAATCCTATGACGAACAAACATGAAATCGAATGTCGTAAGTTTCATATAAAACTAATTGTTTCCTATTTATAGTTACTTTTATAAAACTGCATGCATCAAACACAAAATACATACCGTACTTTTAAAAGATTGAACAAGTCTTAGAGGTCAACATCTTCAAGTCAATATATTGATTGATTGTGTTATAAATGTCCTTGTTTCGGCAAGTATCACTGTCGCATGGGACAGTTTTATGGAAGTGTATGATGTCAATGTTATTTCCTCTGTTATAACTTTATATAGTCAATAGCAGGTATATTTAACTAGTGGAATATCACTATGTATCCCCTTAACAAAGTAAATAAGTCACCACATAACACGGTATTAAATGAAGTAAAGAAAATGTTTGAATATCGTCTTTCACTAATTCATCGATTATTTCGACACTGTATATTCCTCCTCCTCCTTTATGTCACAATAAGTATCATTCGAATTTTCAATTTGAATTTGAGCTGACCTGAACTTATTTTAATTGCCATTCAATTTTGATAAAAGGAACATGTTTTATATTTGAGAATTCCCAGAACTATTAATCAAATCCAATGAATTAACGCCACTGATGTGTTAACCCATTGTCGCCTATTCATGTCTCCAACCACGCTGTTTTGTTTTCTATTGTTCTTCAAAAACAAATGTGTAAAGTAACTGCCTAGATTTGTTTGCCAATGAGACTGGGATAAAAAGCCTACGCGAACACACTCCAACTGTGACATTTGTATAAGTACATGTCTGGATGCTCCATACAGACTTAATCATCACGAGCCCTATACGATCTCTATCTAATAGAGTCAGTCTTTTAACAAGAAAAGTGTTGAAATAATTATATATAATGACGAATAATGAGCCGTGATATTGTTTTATTTGTCAGTGTGGTGTTTATAAACAATAAAAGTTATCTGGGCTATCAATCACGCCACATTTATAGCTTCCTCCGCCGTTAGTCATCACATTTACACATCGCTGGTGTACTCTAGGGCAATATGACAGCGGCAGAAAACGGCGGCTACAAAGCACCTGAATACTTCATTGGGAATGCTGACGAGGGTTGTTCGTACTTTGAACTCTGCTTTTTGTTCCGCAATAAATCATTTTTTATGAAGGAACATGATAGTCACATGACTTGTTCGGTAGATAAGCACTCGTATAGTAAAACAGCGCCGCTGGTTTTCTATGTGTCATTACGACACACGACTAGTGTGTAATTGATTCTGATCTTACATGGCTTGGTACCACCTCACTTTTGGCTATGAAGGCAATGAAGGGTTGTGTCCCAGGCATGGACATACCAAACTCTGATAAACGTTCAGCATTTAGGGTAATCACAAGGTCACGTTCAAGTTCAAATAGATTATTTAAGGTTCACCAACCCTAAAATCTATGTACAAATACAATTTTACAATTCAATTAAAACATGTTTATATAACCTAATCTTAAAGGTTTAAGAGAGACTGTCAGTAAGAAAGTAATACTTGCACTTAAAAGTCATCCTCGATACTCCAGGGGTTTCGCTCACTTACTTACACCCCTGGACTATGTCATAGCGAAATCGAAGGCACAGTGATACATGTATCTGTTTGATTGGTCTCAGGTATAAAAACCTGACCAATCTCCAGGCTGATACCTGTCCTTTGAAGATTAAAGAGAAGCGACACCCGACTTCAAAGCCAGTTATTTTTACCGTTACACGACCGCGAAATACTTTTGATGTTCATCAAAGGATCGATTCTATTCAATTCTATGATTTATTCCAAGGGTGAAGAGAGCGAAAGTGACAGCGGAATGCTGGTCGTAATCAGACTCTGTGTCACCAAAAGAAAAGATATATTTATTTTTTTCTATTAGTTTGAACCCTTCATCGCTCCACGGAGACACCACTGCGGTAAGATCACGCGAAAGAAGACATTAGGAGGCTCATGCAAAAGAAGAGGGAGAACAGACAACGGACTGGGCACCCACAAGAGGGCCCAAAGAATACAACCCGTCAGACTGCCCCGACAAAGATCGGAGATGAAACTCCGTAAACGTAGAATGACCCCTCCAAACAGCAACTGCCATGACCTCAGCGTAAGAAAAACCAATAAATAAGGCCCACGAGAGAGAGGGCCGGGTCCAACGAAACTAACTTTTTAACCACGGCACCGGTACGAACCGAACCTGCAGAAACGAACCACAGAGAAGACTGGCCAAGAGTTCACGCTGGTGTTCTCCGAGGGCTTAGGCCTGGCCTTAGCCCTCGCCAAACCCACTCTTCCTACCCGACTTACCTGCACGCTCTCGCGGGCGGGGAAACCACCGGCAGGAGTCGGATGCAAAGCACGACAGATGCCGCAGAGCTGCTCCAGAGAGCAAGACCGAGAGCGCAGACAATAAGGGTGGGGTCGAAGGTATCGAAGAGATGACCCCCCAGGACAGCGCCTTTGCGAAGGAGGTGTATCCATAATGTAAACACCACAAACACGTGGCCGGAGCTTGGTCGCAAAACGGCGCTAAAATAAAGCAAAACGCTTAACTAAACAAAAATAAGTGACAGTATACAAAGGATACACAATACACTCGGGACAAACAAAGCCTTTATTTTACGTATGTAAAGTAGGGTTGAAATATGCATTATAATGACTGCGGTAGCATATTTTGATATAGAAAGAATGGTTCAACGTTTCAGTAACGGGACAACATATTCCGGTTTGTACCATATCCTGTATTATGTTAAATAAGTAGCACAACACTGTGTTTTGTTCATTCAAAGGCAAATGATATTTGCTAATGCATAGAATCACGTGGCATAAAGTACAAGCATATACTGGCATCCTGAATCCCCGTGTGTCGAAACAGCGGTCGATATGACCAGTTCCCGGTATAGATTGAACGAACCCCAAACCCCCAACTCCGTCCTCCATTCCCGCTACCCCTTAGTATTCTAGTACAATAGTACATTACGTCGGCTTTGTCACCCTGTTGAAGGAAGGGAGCAATCCTCCTATCGAAGAGTAAGGGGTATAGTATATACTTATGAACATGGACCTTGTTATCAATTATAGGGTATCAGTTGGGAACTATCCTTATTGGTGGGTAGTATAAGGGGTTTTGATAAACACTGGGTAAACTGACACCTCCTTATAATGGTAGAAACATCCTATGGGAGTGGAGCGACTGTGACAAGACGTGTGTTACTGCTGTTCAGTACTAGTCTTTCGATTACAATCCCGTATGGAATACGCACTATATAAAGTTATATAATTAGTACATGAGAAAAGCTTCTTTTTTTGCATTCTGATATTCTGGATAATCCCTTTGTTTCTTTGAGGATTACATATTGTATCTGTAAAGAAGTGTTACCGTAGGGACAATTTAATTCACAAATAGACTCGGGTTAATCAGGAAGACATGCATTATAACACCTACGCCATGTTCATGAGAAACACCAATGTCTTGTATATCTGGCAATGTAAGTCTACATTGATAAAACTGTTCTGTTCATTTCCTTTATCTTTTGTTTTAAATATTTTAACTTGGTATAACTTTTTGCTAGTGATTCCAGTATGTCTTTTCGTCCAGGTTTCCAGCAGACGACCACAGCAAATGATTTTCAATTTCGGAGCGGACCCAGACCAGTTATTTGATTAAGCTAATATAAAAGACCCGGATGCGGGCTGATACAGCCAGAAGCGGGCAATATCACTGGATGCAGGCTGAAACTGACTAGGTTTTACACAGGCGGACAACATTTTCTGTTAGTAAACGTATACTTCGATACATATGCAATTTGAGAGATATTATAAATGCGTAATAATACTCGTTAAATACCTGGACCGAGATCAATGGACTATGGGCGATTTGGTAGAGTGGTTAACACTCCGGCTTCCACGCAGGCGGCCAAAGTTTGATCCCCGAAGTCGTCGTACGTATGGAATAATATTCAGAGAAAGTGTTTTTCTCCTGCCCACACAACTCCAACAACCCTGGTGGAGTATAAAATGGTCTGGGGTGGATGTTGCGGTATCTGTGCTATAGCATCAAGTGAAGTGGCACTATAAATGATACCGTTAGAAACACGGTCCCACTATAAACAGAACACAATACATTTCCAGCACACACACAGGCATACACACATAGGGATATATTAGCCAAGTGGCATAGGACTAGTAGTTAGCGTCTGATAAGGCAGCTCCTGGGAGTTCCTCAAAACTGTATTGATAAATGTATATGCTCATTGTATGATTGTATAAATCTATGTACTGTAAAACACTTTAGAGTGACTTATACTAGCTAGATAGGGCGCTATATCAAATGTTGTATATTCGTTTATTTACAAATGTGTGTGTTAAAGATGCAAGGCATGGAAATATCACTCAAACCAAAGTAATAACATAAGTACTGTAATACTCTGTTTAATGTCTTACCAAGGGGGTTGAGTGATCTTATCCCTTACGTCGACTCGGGGAAAGATTGTGATTTTTACCAACTATCTAAAAAATGTTGAAATTCTATCGCAGTCTTTTTGAATAAATCAGTGTTGATGAATTTGTGTTTCAAAAGTTATGACCAAAACTTAACGCAGGACCAAATACATTGCTGTCTCATAAATAGAACTTTTTAACGTCAAAAATGATTCTCATTTTACCATTAGCGCCTGCACAAGCAACCTCTCATACTGTAAAGTGTGCGTGTATTTGGGAATACATCTCAGAGAGCAGACGAGATGTAAGCACACCACGAGTTAATCCCCTTGACGAAAAAACAAGTTCCGAGCTAACCTGCATGCAATCGATTAAGGTTCCTGAGTCGCATAGAATTGTTCCAGCACTGCCGAAAACGGGAACTGTCTCGGTCTTGTATGCAAGAATACGGCGATAACCCGATACAGAGGTAGGCCAAGAATCATAGACTATGGTGTACAATATAGTTCCGGGTAAAGATCCTTGTACACATTTTGAACAGGTGTATTTTGGACCGTACAGACCCAGGCTTGCCCAATGAAGATCCAGTATAAACCTGAGCTCAGACCAATTCACCAACATGGGTGCCAATCGTCCCTGATACACAATACAATACTGGACATAATTGCCCCCGTAAATAAGCCTCCCTGGTCTCTGTGACACCTAATTTCAATTGGAAACAGTCATAGATTATTTGCAACCCAAAGAAGGAAACCATAACATGTTTTTGCGAGAAGAAATAAACAGCTTCAATTTGTTTTATTGTGGCTTGGCAAGCTTACTGGGTATTGATCTGTGCCCGAATGCTGCAGTTCTGGTGTCAGCTCTAAACAAGGCCATTTGTTTTAATTGGTGGTATGTAAATAGATTGGTGTAATAAAGATATCGATTAACGGGTATGTGCTAATTAAGACAATTAAAATGTCTGAACAAAGGTTATATATCTAACTATGGTGGAGTAAGCTATTTGTTACCCCTGTAAACCGGCTCCCGACATAGAATGTCACACGCGTAATACTCGCGTATGTTACTACATGCATTGCTCATCCTTCATGATCGAGCACGAAGGTAGACTTAATCATCATTAACTGGGTATCACGTGGGAACACAACTGTCACATGCACAGGGTTGTTTTTAAATGGGTTACCTTGCAGACTGTCTATTTCGGAAAGAAGGTAATGCAGGTTTTAGTATCCTTTCTAAGACTGTTTACGAGCCGTTAACGCTGTGACGTAAGTGACATAAAAACATACAATTAATGGTAAACAACATAGGTCATGCGGAAATGCCTACGCCATTTATAGTTCAAGGATTGCCTGTATCCACTATACCGCATTGTTGAACTATTTCGGAATTTCTATTTTTGAAAACTCGTTTTTTCTTCATAAAAAAGCGATCGATACTTAAATAATGTTAAATCTGGTATTTTCAAATACTTACAAATATATATACATTATGCATCTTGATGAACACCTGATCTTTTAGTACAATGTAAACAGATCGACATGGTCGGATAACATCGATCAAATTTACGTTTCCCATTTGAACAATGTAAACTAATGGCAGAAAACTACTCTTCAAAGCTGGACCATCTTCAAGGCCACCGGTAATCATTAAAGTGGCTACCTATTGTCTTATTACCCAATACACGGTGTTTATGGCTACGTGTCGATTTCAATTTCACGTGAACGCCAGCGTACATTTAATTACAGCGCAAGACGGATATTGTTGTGGTCAGGCAGGAAGTGCGTGCCCGAAGGTTATATGGACACGCGTATATATACAAACTGTGTATGGAAACATTGCATGGACATGTGTTTTAGACACGTAATATGCAGAAATGTTTGGATACATTTACATGATACGAAAAATGTAGTATTTTGGGGAGCAATCGTACAACGGTAATCTAAGTAATAACCAGGATTATGTTTGGGGTTATACGGCATATACTGAAAGTACCCTTTAGATTAATCCGTGAAGCGATTAATGCACAGAAGTGCGCACAGTTGTTTTGGTGTATACAGAACCTCATAGCCCCCCAAACTTATGGTTATTTAAAATACATTGCCAAATATTGCTGTACCGACGTCATCACTTAGAAGATATAACCTGAAAAAAATCTATCATGGGGAAAAATAAAATCATATTGAAAGAGACAGCAATCTGATTTAGGTAAAAACAGTTAAAAAATAATCTGATATAGGTTATATATAGAATGGGACCGTAATCCCACAATATTTTTATGTACAGAATGGGTTTGGTTTGATTATGGACTATTTTGTTTAGCGTCCTATTAACAGCTAAGGTCATTTAAGGACGTACTTTCATTTGTGTTAAGTAGCCACACACTTGTGTATATCTGATGGTGGCAGCAAGTTGACGTATTTGACTCCATGCGGTAGCACGGATCTGATGCCGACTTAAGATAGAGTGCTACTGTACTGAAAAACCATGCTGAAGGCACCAATCACAGTATCCCATGTGTTCACATTATACTAAAATTTGGTAAACCAGTTACCTTAAATGTTGAACGTTTAGCAGAGAATAACAAATACCATGTTCAAGGACTTTGGTATATCCCGGACAGGGGACAGAACCCATTGTCTTACTCACCAGGGCGAACGATCAACATTAAAGCAAAACGTGAGGTAATGCCAAGCAAAGCTCTAGAAAGACAAAATGTTGTAGAGAGAAAAATTAAAGATTCTAAATGTTGAAAGGGGTGCATTAGATTGGTTTTGGTTGCTAAGGTGTCTCCAAGTAGAGGGTACAAAAACAAATCTCAAATTCTCAGAGGAATTCCACATTAGGTTCATTTTATAACATACAATGGGTAACAGCAGGTACATATCAAATATATGTTTTGTTCAATCTCCGACCTTAAGGGATATACCGAATGGGACAGTTTCCTCTTAAACGATCTCTCCATCTTTCACACAGCAGTCGGATCAAGAATAGGATAATTATTCTGCGATAAACAATACAAAATGAATAGTACATACGGACGTCTTTATGTAAAATATAATAAAATCAGTCAAGTGCATGCTGGGGTATTTGCCACTGCTTAAAGACGAGTTAATACTGTCAAACTGCTTACGGATGTCACTCGGTCCATTAAAGTAATAATAACGTCTTACAGCTGTACTCCTGTTTTGTTGCGTTGTTAATATCCTGAACATTAACAAATTACGACTTCGGAAATATCTAATTTAAGTCTCGCAATTCAGTGCACTTATGTAGCCGTTTTGTGGCTACTCCAAGTATAAAACCCATATGTAGAATTCACGTCGTGTACATGTACTTGGAGAAGTTAAGTTTTATTATTTTCGTTACCTTAAAAGTGTAACCATGTACCATCAACTAAAGACATATATGCATTTAAACATATTGTTAAGAGAACGGTTGTACATTTACGACAGACTTCCATTGGAATTGCTTTTAAAGGGATGCTTACAGTGTCATATTCCGCAAGTTGTCTCCGTCAGCCAATCACAAAAGTGTATCTGACCCAGAACCCTGGATACGTCCTTGACCTTAAGACAAGACGCGCGCGTGTTAATATGATGACTGGTTGTCTCTACCGAACACATCTCGGAAGTTGTAAGTGGCACATCGTCTCAGTGGAGCACCGTTTGGGTTTCAATTATAAAGAAATTTGAGACTGTGTTTGACAGTTTCTGTTACGTTTTGAGATTGAAAATCAAGAAAGGAATTGGTCTACCATAAATTGGAATGTTGCCAATGTAAAAGTGTATTAATCACATTGACATATGTTATACAACCGTCCAAGTGAACATGTATAATTGGACAAGAATTACAAGAGTGTAAAGATCGAGCTACGCATAAGAATTTTGATTATCAAAACAATACTGTGTTCATTTTGCAAAACCAATTCAGGTAGACGCACTGGAAGAACCATGGTATGGCCACTTCCGGTATAATTAATATAGGTACACAAATGTAATTATTGATGTTTACATTGTAAAATTGTAGTTCTGTATCCCGTTCCGTGGTACTTTAAACAAGGATATTTGCTCTGCAATAAAAAAATGTAGCTTAAGTCTGATACTTTAACTAAAATATTATCTGCAATATTTATAATTTTCATAAAAATTTCATCATTGCATGTTAAAGGAGATAACTCTCACATAAAAAGTAAAAAGGAGATAGGTAGAAGCGCCACCTATTGACAACTTGATCTGTGACCAAAACTTATCACAACCTCGAAGTGTCTGATTGTGATTGGTTGAGGTATCAAGTATGACGTCATTAATTCATTAGAACGACATCACAAGAATATAAAACAACTTTACGATAAGTGCCGTTTACATATCTATCTAGGATTTCCTAGGTAGTGCTGATAATCAATACATACGTTGTGTAGAGGTTTTCTAACGAGTGACAGTTTGTTAACGTTCCCTCTCAAACGTATGGTAATGAATTGCAAAATATTTTATATAAAAAATAAAATAACAAAAAATATAAACTGGAAAAAGGAAAGAAAAAAAAATACCAAGCGTTTCTACTGTCTGATCGATAACAGAAAGTTTAGTATACAGGCAATACTTGAAAACTGAAACACGCATTACGGTCGTTCCTTATACCCATACGAAATATTGATTACAGATATTCCAGGGAATTTATATCCTTGACAGAAAAATATAAATACCACGACAAATGTGTGTCTAAGGTTGAAGACTATGCGTCTTTAAGTTTGTCAGTCGGAGTTCTCCCCCCGCCCTAACGACGGTCGTTACGTCATCCATCACACACCGAGACTAAACTGTTGTATACATAACGTAGTGATACAGCTTTAATATCAAGCTAAGTATCTCATCTTTCAAATTTGAAAACATATTTTATTCAGCAATTTCGTTTTGTTACTTCCTATAATGCTATCGATTTTCGCATTCTCTCACTATTTTTATACACAACCAGGAACAGTGCTTGACATCATATTTCCTTTACCCCAATGGGAGACAGTGCTTGACACTATTATTTTATAACACAATCAGGAACAATGGATGCCAACATTATATCACAATTAGGAACATTGTATGAAAACACGCCTTTACTGTACAACTTGGAAATACAAGAAATTCGCGACAAAAGGAAAAACCTTTTCAAGCATATATCAATTCGATGCAAAAAGCTAATTTAATGCATGATATGGACATACGCATTATTTTAAAACTAGCATTGCATACAAATCGTGCCAGAAGCATAGTTACCCTTACGACAGACTACCATACCATTTTATAGATTTGATCCTGACGAATGACTTACATGCCATCATTGATATTATTAGTGAAAGCACGGTTATCTAGACGACAGACTTACATTCAGTTATAATATGTCATAATTAATTAGGTTACTACGGCGACAGGCTGCCAAACGTTTTTTTTATAGATCCGACCCTGACGACAAACGTACATGCCAGCTACACATGTAGATTGTTCAGAGCAATGGTTACCATAGAAACATATAAAATGATATGATATCAGTATGACTATTAATACAAATCTCACGAGAACGAGATTTCTGTGCTACATGTACCTATATGTACATTGTACATGTACCAGTACACTTGCATAGCCGTTGATGCTGTTAAAGAAGGTCGCTGAAATCCTGAGAGCAACCACAGTTCTCGACCTTGAGTTTCTAACTCTATTATAGATGTGTCGCCTTGCACCGGTGATGTAATAACATGCTGGAGAATAATAAGTGGGTGTGGTCGTGATCCGGGAACTTATGAGCACAACGTATTAATTTCATGTCAACAAGTTAATTTCTTTGATATATTGCAGACACGACACGTAAAAATCGCATTGCAAATTTCAGTTCTTGAGCAACTTTTTTTCAATTTAATTATATCCGACAACATATTATCGTAAAATATGAACGATAATGTTTTGTAAAATTTCTTGTCAGTTATGGTTTAGTTTATAACCGTAAAATGAACTCAATCAAATAAAATCGCTACCCCCTCTTGTCTCTCGCGTGATTGGTTCATATACATCATTTAGACATAAACAAGCAATTTTGCATTTCTCCTTATGTGTGTTTGGGTGTCGGACTAATGAACAATAGCGTACAACGCTAATCTCGTCAGAATTCTCCAACGAATCCTTAGAATATGAAATAACGTATCATCTGTGACAGGTCTTATTAAATTGTGCCGAGTATTAAACGCGACAAGAGCTAGCAGCTGTGTTAGATGTCAATGCGGAGGAAATGTGTCACGAATTTATAACTAGATTCTATTTACTTGGATTAATACGCGCCTGTGATGGTGGTTTAATGACGCGCGCCATTTAATGCTTGTTTGCCTGGCATTCCCTTTTCATAAATCTGTCATGTGTCTTGTGTTTGGTTCGGAGACGAACGTCTGTAAGGAATGTGTGGATTCCCTGCGTTTCTGGAACTCAGTAAATGATAACCAGGCTCTAATAGAATGACAACAGGAACACAACGACATCCATTCGAGACCTGGTAATAAACAATACTAAACAGGATCAGAATAACAAAATATAAACACCCGAACAGTTTTATTTAAATACCGAAGAGAAACGTCACTAAACTGAAATAGAGGAAATTAATACTTGAATGTTCGTAGGTTAGAAAAAGAGGAGAAACGTCACTAAAATAGAAGCAGGATAAGAACAATTAACACTTGAACGTAATCAGGTTAGAAACAGAAGGGAAACGCAAAATAGAAGCAAAATTAGAGAAAAGTAACACTTGGACACAATCAGGTAAGAAATAGGAAAGAAAGCGACGTTAAAATAAAAAAAGAATTAGAGAAAATAAACACTTGCATACAAGCAGGTTAGAAACAGAAGAAAAGCGACGTTAAAATAAAAACAGAATTAGAGAAAATTAACAATTGAATGCAATCAGGTTCATAACAGGACAGAAACTTCACTTAACTAAAATCAGTTAAAGAATTTTTTTTTATAAAAACAACACATTAACACGTGGACGCAATACGTTTTAGAAACAGAAGATAAACAACACAAAATGAAAGTAAAATATTATACAAAAGTTTCCTTTAGGATATGTTCATAATTTATCAAAAGGGTATACTATTTTAAACAAATAAATCACTCTGGTGCTTAGTGTTTTGCACGAATGCTTGGAACCCAGCGAGGTATGTTGTGAGGAGAGATCAAAGGTAATAACCAGTTCCGGTAAAATGTGGCTCACTCATGTGGAGGAACAGTGGAGGGCTCACTGAACTACAAAATTGTAAAATAAACTCGCTCTGTTTCTATTTCATCAACACGCCATTATAATGACAAATTAACCAATGATTCAAGCGGTTGCATAGATTGCAGGTCGCCAAGAGGGTACCGAAATAATGTCTTAATTTCGTCACGAACACGACTGGGAATAGGTCGGCTGATGGAATGGACGCCATCACGGATACGCGTCCATCATCGCTTGTTATGTACTTTCAGCACTAGACAATGGCGTTTTGGATTTTTTTAGCATCAGTATACTGTAATCAGTTAGCCCAGTGCCGTTCCGCAGGGATAAATATAGCAATAATACATGGAGATGATCAAATAAGGACCAGGTCACATTCCTGGCTGACCTCATTTTCATTCCTCAGTGTTAATACACCAGGGCACCATCTGGAAGTGAGGATGAGGCGTTAATCGTATCTGCAGTATTTCGTTATAAAGAAATGGAGATTTCATGTTCCTTGTTCCAAACGAAGAGACAAAAATGCACCCATAATATCTTGGTAGCGGTGAGGTCTGGAACATTTTCGAGGATCCTAATAAACTTGTGACCGTAAGCGGTCCTTCGATTCCTGCCTATGGTCAGTTTCCATCGGACTTCCTACTGGGGCATTGATACAGGTTGTTAAAGAGTGATACAGTAGAATCGATGGTGAAATATTTTGTACATGTGTATATCTCTAACGTTTTTGTGAACGACTACTTGTGTGTGATGTAACCCTGTAAAGCTAATATTTAACTGTCACTACACTACACGCAGGTTTTTTTATTTCTTTAAAATGTTGTGTTCATGGCTACTATATATATACAGCTTTATGCATACACAGTTATGTACATGTATGTAGATCGATAATTATGTACATGTACATGTATAGATACACTTCATATTAACGCGGTTTTCTTCATGATATACTGTATGTCATTAGTAAGAACATCGAAGCATCTGTGTCAATTAAGTGTTATGTAATGATCTCACAGCTCTGCACACGAGTGTGTTTAACTTGACATAAAAGTAGTTTCTATAAGTAATAAAACATGTTTACGAAGGTGTTATATTCGCTATTTGTCATCGTGTCTATAGACAGTAATGTAAAACACTTCCTTTTTTCCTGATAACATGCTATATTTGTACAAGTCTCGTGTTCGACATTTTGATTGCATTTTGTACATCAGATATATATTTTTGATTAGATCTGTTTTTCCCCTATGGGTATCCAAATACCCGACTAAAACGGCAATATGTGTTCTCCACCACACCGACTCGGAGGTAGGAGTAGATTAAAGCCTCCGCCCGTCTCGCTGATTCAATCTTCTGACGGTAAATTCGATCTGTATTCCGAGATTCTACATCCCTCGGAGTGGTGGGCTGTTTAATTGGAATTCTAGTGATACGGGTATCTTGGTGGCTACAGCTTGATAGGTTGGTTAAACAGTATAGAACGCACCACGACAGTAGACTGAAAGTCAAGTTAACGATATGAATGTATGGTGTGGTCGCAAAATATTTACAAAAGAATTTGTGTAATTTTTTGAAAACAAAAAATTAAATTAGAAATTGTGTATCGTGCAGTAATGAGAAAATTGCTTATGGTTGTTTGTGTCATGTATACGATCGTATGTGTATCTGGTTTGCTGGTCTGTGTGATTTATAATATGATTGTTTCAACTGTATTATGATACATTTGTAAATCTAGTAGGCTGGTTTGTGTGATGGCGATGCTTATGTGCGATCTTTGTAGCTCGTGTGTATTATGGCTACTTATGGCGGGATTAGTTTGTATTAGATAATGGTTGTTTCCATTTTATTAATCGTTATTTGTTTGAATCTTATTATGTTTTGCATACCTTCTTAATTCGAGTATTTGTTGGAGGTTTATTGTCTCTGAAATTAGGAAATATTTCAAATTTTTTAAGCTAAAAAGTGCCATGGTTTTTCGTTCAAGCATTAAAGAAGTGCTAAACTTTACATACCTACCACCGAGTATCTAGAATATTGAATTATTTAGAAAAAAGAATAAACTCTAATAATTCTGTTCACGTGGATGTCCGATTCTAGAGATATTTCTAAGTTCTCAGTAGCCTGTCTGTCCACCGAGTACCATTTATTATGTTATGGCGTTACTATGGTACAAATTAGTCCAAGAAAAGTGTCAGACCTATTATGACTCTGTCAAATGTAACCAAACACAGTGTATCCATTATCACTATTCATACAATGTAACTACATTGTATTTAGTCGGCTCATTCGATTAAAGGAATGGATTAAGGTATGACAGAAAAAAGAACAAGTCAAGAACTCCTGCAAATAGACCAGTCCAACACTATTCAAAGAAACCAAGCGCCCTGGTTAGCTTAAAGGACTCGCACAACTAAAGCATCAAGTGTTTCATACGATTCTAATCCCTACCTACAATTTTGTCCCGGCTAAATACAGTGCCTCTGAGTAATTTAAATGGGTAATTGTTGACATATTTTTACATTGAATGAACTCTTCAGATATTTAACTTTAGCAAAGATATAGTTTAAGTAGATTTTAATATGTGATGGCGGATTGATATTGGGTCAAAAGTCTCGTCCCAATTCACCGGTTTGGCCTGTAAGTAAACTTCCGGTTGTCAAAAGCAGACGGCTGTAGCTCTCTTATGTGTCATTAACCCGCCAAAAATACCCTTCAAAACCTTTGTCATGTATGTATCCATGAATCTACACAGTTGCCACTAGGGTTGAACTTCAAAAATCTTTAAAGATATTAGCTCAAAAGCTAAGTAATCACTTTTAGTAAATGATTTAGTTGTGTGAGTCCTAAAAGTCTGTTGTAACGGGATTTAGAAGTTTACCTAAACGCACTGAGATTACTACATAATCAACAGTACTTAAAAATAGTGAAAACTCGTCTTTAAGGTGCAGTATTTGATACATGTATAGAAGCAACCGAGTACCAAGTATTATATTTTAGCATTAAATTGAAAGTAGAGCCACGAGAACGAGTAGATAGCTCTGGCTGCGTTTTATTCCGTAAAGCTTTCTGAAGTTAAATGTGAAGGTTTTGTTACCCGTTATATTTAACGTAATGGTCGCTAAGGAATCAATTTCCTGGTAACAACAGAGTAGCCTTAAGAGTACTTCTGATCAAACATAGTTACAACATTGTCTAAATTAGAAGTATATGTCATCTCATTAAGTCCTCGTAAAATAAATGTCAATTGTATAGAATTACGTCCGCTATTGACATTTTATATTTTACGATTAATGTTTCCCCTTAAATGATTATTACCTGTGTAACCTTTAAAATACGTAGGACTTTTGATGTTATTGTCTCAAGACAGATAATTGATCTCTTTAAGGATTGGCATTCTTGTGCACTCGGGAAATATCAGTTCTTAAATAGTGTAGGGTGAAGCGTGTGTATTTTTGGGCGTGTTTATTACATGTCTTACAGTATTTGTTTGCTAATGTGGTATTGACCTTTTGTTCACCATCATTGATCTTTACTGTTCTGTCGTATTGTCCTTCTGTTACATGATGTATTGATGCTTTGCTATGCGTAGTATTGTTACTGTACACGTACCTAAGGTATCAACCTGTTACTTGCAATAATGACCGTTGTTACAAGTGTACGTGTAATTTCGACCTTAAATACGTGTATAATGGGCTTGTTCACCCATATTTATCAATTATGGACTTTTGTGTAGGTGAATATGTTGGTACATTTATAAAGGACATTGGAAAGCGTTATTCACCGAAACGCAGTCGAAGTTAATATCATTTTGTACCTCAACAACAGTTCATTATTTTCCCAAAAGATATGACATTATGGTATTTTTATCTTTAAATGGGGCAAAAGCAAATCGTCAAAAAAAAGCAATGCATTAAACATGGTGACGTTACATAAAAGTGACGTCATAAACAGAATATTTACCGGGTATTTCCTAAACGGTTACCTTAACTATCGATCTCTTACAAATATACGTGATTAGAATTCAACAATTGAGAATGTCGGGGAAATGGTGTCATTTAATATATGGCTACATGAACATGAGAAAGGATACAGGTTTTAACAGAGATACAGTCGAGGTCAATTTAACTGTTAAGGCTTATAAAACCACATATTCACCCAATGAAAAAAAACCGCATTTGTTAAAATAAACAGGACAAAGCGTAAGTATAGGTACTTTATTTTACAGATAACATAGTGGGGTTAAAATTGAAGTGACATCATTCGAAAATAGTAACCCTGTGTTACATATAGACGGTTAGCATTAATCTTTCATGTTACTGTAAGTCTTAGTGCGTTTTCTATTGACCTACGTAAAGTAGTGCCGTTTAATCATGTGTGCTACTGTCCGTTTATTACATGTTGTGGTGACGTGTTACGTTTAATATTAACCAATAGTATGTACAGTTGTGCTCTTTTGGCACGGGTAGTGTTTCACAATACTTATATAGGGGCTGACATTTTGCACACGGACGTAAAGGTTTGACCTAGTGGTTGTATTTGGTTTGACCTTTTGGATAAGTGTAGTTGACCTTTTGGTAGATTACGAATTGATTCGTTAGTTCTTTCCCACGTTGCTCAATAGCTAAAAGAGCGACCTCTTTGGTACTTGTAGTTTTGATACTTGTTAATCTATAAGTACTGTACTTAAATAACACACAAAATGTTCGCGGGGCTATGCATTATAATGACAAGCCACTAATCAATTGTTGGAGGCGCGAAGATGGAGTGGAGATCAGATGTAACATTAGAGAGTTCCATTATCTCACTAATCGCCTGTCACAAACACCCACAACCCCATAACAGTTTGTTTACAATTTTTATCGGGGAGCAAATATCCAGTTTTTGACGAGATTTCCCGGAGGCAGATTTCTGCTCGCGTTCTAAGGTGTTGGACGGCTGTAAAAGACAGCAACACGTTATATGGGCCGGTACAAGTTATCTTTACAAACCTTAGATAAACAGTGCCACTTTAACAGAGCTTTAAATAAATTCAATAAAAAAAATCATATGCAGATCCGGGGAAACTAGAAAAGAGGAGACAAATGTAGGGCCCCGGAAGTGTTCTATGTCCTTTTCAAGGAAACACAAAGGAAACAAGTTGATATACTCTGACCCTCTGTTTTTACGGTAATATCTTCCAAAAGGCCCCTAGATCTAGTTAGCATGTTGTAAGAACTATGTGTCTAGATGGGGTGTCTTGCTGCCCGGTTCAGATTATGACAATTTAGTGATGTGGTACTTCAGCAGAAGCAGAATTTCTATTGTTGTATTGTATACGGTAATATACATAGTAACCGTGTGTTTCAATACATGATAAGTACATGTATGACGCCTGACTAGACCCGTTATCTGACTTGTGTATGTCACGTTCACATTGCCCTGCATGTACCTATTGTAAAACCTTGTTTGATCTGTTGAAACTTTCGTACATACACGTACCCTTGTCGGTTCAACAGTGTGCTTCAATCCCTTTTTACATACACCTCACAACAGGTATACAACAGGTATACTGTACTACTGGAAATTGCGGGAATTCTTAGGAAGGTCGCTGGTGTGTGGAAACGAAACTCAGGTATCTTGCGACGAATGATGCTGTCGTATACCCTTCGCGAAGGGTTTTAAACACGCTTAACTTTGTTTTCAGAGGTTTGTAGGTTATTCTCGATGAAAGGCCCAATTTAAAAGTCTTTCATGCTATGCCCAATGTCGTAAGATTGTGTTACGATAGACCTATGAATTTTGTGCGATATTTGGTCATCTGGGTCACCCAGAATCGTGAAAACTTCCAAAGATATTCTTCGATTGTTCTACGTTAAACCAATGGCAGTCGTACGTTGATTACAAGGTATTGCAAAACCACTTGTATGTTATCTTCTGTACCGTGGTAACTCGCTATTACTATGATTTTTACTCTAACCTCTGCCGTCACTGTAATGTTCAGGTCGGTTTCCAATTTGCTTAACTCGTTCACCCCTGAAATTTCATAATAAAATTCCAACCGTTGATGCGGAAGAGTTGAAATGTTTCTCCAGGGATGAACGAGTTTAGACGAAGAGCACGCGTTGTTAGTATGACAGTAGATTGGGTATTTAAGTCCTAGCAGTAGCTACACATGTAAGGTGATATGAAGACGGATGCCTATAGGGTGACACCATGAAAAAGTAGGTAAGAAAGGGAAAGATATAGAATCCGATGTATTAAGATGTGGGCAGCATATCAGGGCTGGTTTCTTTGTTGTCTTCTGAGCAGAGGCCAAGGGAGAAAACTCTCCTCTGCAGGACCCCACATTAGTCAGCTCGTACGACATACAATGTATAATGGGATACAAACAGGTATAATCTTTCTCCGAAGTGACATACAACTGTAAATGCAAGAAACAACATATCAGAAATCATTATAGTGTTTAAGCTCAGACCACAATGACCAATTAAAATGATTAAAATTATGTAATAGTAATACATGTACATAGAAATGCAGTTCTTAGTTTTCAGTGTTGTTCACAAATATTATATCAGCACCAAAACGAATAAACACATCATCGCTCGAGCAAAGTGTATGTGATCTAGTGTGTTTCTGCTTGTATTAGTGTCGTCTTCCACAGTATATACATTAATCACATACCTGTTGAATCTTGTTATAGTAATACAAGCAATTTTCAGACCATGAAATACAACGTTCTGTATTGCACA
>JAUMHH010151805.1:7543-19200 GCA_032359455.1 Chlamys rubida | reverse complement strand
CTCTCACAAACAAATGACGTAACAATCAATACCTGCTCTCAAGAGCAGATAACTCTGCAATACGCAAAGACGGAATAACGGGATGCAGCTTATGGTTTTACTACATAAAGTTTGTGCTACTTTTAATGCTTAACGATACGCTTGAATAAGCGATATCAAGTGTTCTGATACTTTAGTGGGACATTCTCTCATCGACCACATGGAAACACAATGTTTCATTGCAATCACGACAACACATTTTCATATTTTCCCAGTGAAATACCGTGGATTTTTCTTTATAAATTTTTACAAGCAGTGAATAATATCATAACTATAGTTTTAACATAACACTTTCTTCGATTTACACCGATAAAAATAAAGAACAAAAAACTAATGAACATTTATTATTACATTATTGCATATGACTGCTTTGTTACGCAATATATATACTTACGCAATTTCCTAATTTTCTTATATAACCTTGTGTGAAAACTCCATGAGATGTCGAAATTAAGGACATTGCCACTGCAAACGAATGTATGGATGTATTTAATCTTTTTTGACATGACCATAGCTTAAATAAATGATATCTGAACACAAAAGTTACATTGCGGAACTTTTCAGAAAAGAATTAATAAAGATGTAATTAAGAACAAAAACCTAACCAACTTAGCCACCTGGCCAACGGTAATACACTAGCCCAGTCGTGATTCAGTTAATATTTTATTCGCAGTGGGACAGGGATCCTTAAGAAAATTGGCATCCACATTGTGACGTCATATTGAATACAATAAAATTAAAGTCAAAATGGTGACGTTTGTAGACTAGGCATTGGTAACTGAAAATATAACTTTGACAATTATTCGGTGAAATTCTTGTTACACCTGTAATGTGATAAAAATATCTTAAATCAATTTCAATTTCATTTGAGATCATTCAACGAGTCCAGAAAGTGTCATGTAGCGGGACTGTGACAAACGTAAAAGAAAACATCGGGACGTGTATATCTTAAACAGAAGGTACCATTTAACCAACGGTCCGGAGATAGGTAAACAAAATAATTTATATTGACAACAAGTTTAGTTTCCGAGACTACGAGACCGAATGTTATAAATATAGTGACATGAAAAAGTATTGTTTGTATACCACACAGGCAGAATATTGCCTAGAAACGATAATATAGAACAATAGCCTTATCAAATATAGCATAGCTTATGTATTATCGTAGTAAGTGATGGAAATATAATTTATAAAGCACAGGATTATCTTTGTTTGTAGACATCATCCATGAACGTTACCAATCACCATTAAATGTTGAAACATTTGTTCAGGGCAATACATTACTGATTCCGGATTGAGCTAGAGTAAATATGACGATAAACACTCAAACTGTACTCAAAAATAAAATAATAAAATGGATGGCCATTATGTATCTCAGACATTATCATTCACTTAATAACGAACCCAGTCCAGACAATATATCCAAGGTAAGAAAATACGAATTATGAGCGGGGATATTAATAAAAATCTCTTCCTGCATCAGGGCTTTGACCGCAACAAAATGTAACCGCATTCTGAAATATACAGTCAAACGCTCTGCCGATAGCTGTTTACTTAAAAGTGTAGTATTTTGTATGAATGTTTGTTTATTCGAAAAGTATACAAACGTTCAACCATATTAACGTAATAAGTGCAGTAGCTTTGAACATTGTTTACTCGACTTGTGCAGAATCTTCAAAACACCTTATCTGAGCAAGAACTAAAGTCCAAGTTTGAAATCGCCTTAGACAAAACACGAAAAAACAAGTTTCAGGAACCCGGTATCAGATCAGTTCATGTACTGAATGAAAATAGCAATAGACAGAGACAACAACAGAAGTTTAAACAACACAAACAAAGATAAACATGATCAATCACGAACTGCGGTACAATACGTCATAGTACCTTTGCTGAGTTTTCGACAAAGAACATTTCAAAGGGATATATGCACAAAGGTGCTGTAATGAAATATACAAAAGTGCATGTTTTACTTTGTGGAACAATCATTATTATGCATTGATGGGTTTACTAGCAACATAATTGTGTAACGAAATACAAGTTCAATGTGTACGAATGGTAAAATGCCAGCGTTGAAGTTTTGAAGACCAATTGTGTTACCAGTATAAAAGAAAAGGTTACCGTTCATAAGGGTATATAGTTCATGTTACAAACTGGCTGGAAGTTTATTAATTGTATTTTACTATAATGGTTAGTTATTTTATCAACTATCTTGTTAAATAAGATACTGAAGTTAACTTCTTAATTGGATCTTATGTTCTGTCTTTCATCATCAGTATATTTAATTGAAACCGTATTGTATACACTGCATGTATAATGTGGGGCGTAAATCGCTAGTGTATACACTACAAAATCCGTGTCAAATCCTTATAATGGCAATTACTGCTCAACGTTCAATATTTGTTGTTATCGCAACAACTGGTTAATCAGTTATCAGTATAATACTGCGATGGGTGCCTTGTACATGATATGTCGGTGAGGTAGCACTTTAAAGTCGGCATCGTATCCGCACCATCGCCTCCAGCACAAATACACATGAACCCGCACACACTACACACATGAACCCGCACACACTACACACATGAACCCGCACACACTACACACATAAACCCGCACACACTACACACATGAACCCGCACACACTACACACATGAAGACACGACCTTAAATGACTTGACTGTTAATAGGACGCTTCGCCCAATAAACCAAACAAAGAACCAGACAATAGTGCAAACAACAATTGACAAATATAATGACGTCATCCATCAGTTACACATTTATATATCATGTTATTAGGTATATTTCACAATATTTACATTCATATGACATTATAATTTATAATCCTAACACGTTCATTTGGCATTCATAGAAGCATAGATGCAATGATAGTATAACATATTTAGTGTTATCAGCGATCAACAAAACGGATAATTACCACCGGGTATCAATAACTATTTGTGTGCCGTTTAAATATTTTATTAAACCTTTGATAATTTAAAATAAAAGTTTGAATATAGTAAAAATCAACATTTTATCGATTTTTTTTCTTTCTAATTTCTGTTTTATAATTACTCAAGTATTGTGTGTTTTTCCATCAAATAAACATTCTGAACGAATAATTATGTGATTCTGCACTTATTTCACTTATTAAGTTAATGAACATGTTATAATGGAGATATGATTACTAAACTACATTCGTTTGGCGATGCCAGAACGATTGAAGGAATCTTTTCACTTGAAGCTCTGTCATCTTCATGCAAATGATATATAGCTAATTATATTGTTTGCTTTATTTTTAGGTTTCAACCTGCTTGACAAGAGTGATATCTTTTAGTGAACGAAATTAATCTGATTTCCACAACCGCAAAAACAGACTGATGATGCTTGTAAATACTGAGATCAAGTAGAATACAAAATAAATGTTTGCATCAAATTGCATTTATGTTATTCGATCTATAAATTTGTATTTTCAAACTTGTCATGTTTCATGAACAAATACCCATTACTACAAAATCAAACGATGTTATTCTTAAATGACGTCACAGAAATATCGCATGGTAATGGTACCGATCTTGCCTCCTTTTGAAAGATAGCTTTATTGCATTTTTAAAAATGGCATTTAAGGGTTTTAGAAGTATGACGGCTAAATAAAACAATGCTTTCCAGTTAAGTAAAAGATATTTCAATCATCATAATACTCAAATATTCACTGCGTTGATCGGTACCATTACCATGCGATATTTCTGTGACGTCATTTGAGAATAGCATCGTTTGATTTTGTAGTAATGGGTATTTGTTCATGAAACATGACAAGTGTTTCTAATCCTTACAAATAGTGGTATTCAGACATTCTCGTCAAACATGTATGATATTTAATGGACAACCATTAAATATCCTCTGAATCAACATTTAACACAACGCAGACTAGGCCTTTGCTTTGTTTTATTCGTGTGTCATTGTTATATTTGCTGCCACTCAATAGTTTTGCCTTTAGCAGGTGTAACGTTGGCATGTTTGTATTTAAAAAACATTAAATAAAACTTAGCAAATATACAGACAACGCAATAATTATAACACTCCATCAAATTTACGAAAAAAGATATGTCTAAAATAGAACCAAGAGTTGCGATGAAAACAATTAGCAGTGAAAACATGATGAGTTAGCACACAGTGACGTGTGTATCGCCAAAGTAACACGGTGAATAGAAAACCAGACTGTGTAAACTGCAGTCTGCTATTCCGAAAATGACTGAGAAATATGTCTGGTACGGAAAATGCTTTTGTAAGCATCACGGAAGCGGCGGAGAAAGAAGAACCAAGCTATGCCAGTAACGACAGAACGAATACCTTATACCAGAGACTTAGGTATTTCTCATCTCATAGAGATCTCGGGGGTATGCCCGGCGCCGAAATCATGATTGAAGTTAGATGATGGATACATGAGCATGTATTGCGTGATTATAGAACCACGCCTCCGTAAAATGTCTTCAACACCGGGCACGTCTGGGTATGGACAAGCCGGAAGGACGGACCCATTTCGATCCGGAGCGTTTACATCTATATCCATCACAACACCTATGTCTTATGGCCATGGTTTGAACACCATTCTAGAGACAAATGTGCACATACGGACCCTAGTACAGCCCATACTCATTCATGCTTGACTGAAATGTCCAGAACTGGTGGTGACCTTGCTGTTTTCAGAAAACAGAACTTGTCGTCTAGAAGTAATTAAAACCAAAAACATAAATACTTAGAATGGAAGGTTCTTACATGTATTTAGATAGACGTTTTATTCATGTTTCACATGATATCGTATGTTTGACGTTTTGAACGAGGTTTTTCAGTAAACACTACATTATATCTTGGACTTTTTTGTGTTTATGACATGCTAAAATGTACACTTAATGAAATATTTGACGTTCTATGAATGAGGTTTTGAAACATGCATTCTTTTCAAAAAATAACAGACTTGCAGTTGTTAGTTGAAACATATTGCTTTATCATGCTACTAAGTATTGGGTAAATTCAAACTTTCAAAAGACGTGTTACCAATTTAATGTCTATCTAGTGCCTAAACGAATAAGTCATTGGAGCTGATATAAGACGTCATTGAAAAACACTACTACACGTACATAATCAGATATATGCTTAAGTTTTATAGAGTTTTCATTTACATAGTGAATTGCATACGACATATAATGTATTCCACGGTTAGTAGTCGTTTTGAAACACGTTAAGATACAAAATGAAGGAAATCGAATTAAGTCAAGAATGTGAAATCGTACATAATGGTGTTTTATTTCTATACATAAGCCAACCATGCGCTAGAATGACGGAACTAATGGAGAATGACGGTACACACCTATGACGTGTATTCCGTCTTTGCGTATTGCAGAGTTATCTGCTCTTGTGAGCAGGTATTGATTGTTACGTCATTGGTTTGTGAGAGTAACGTCATCAATTTTTGAGAAAACGACGTAATTTTCTCACACAACCCAATGACGTAACAATCAATACCTGCTCACAAAGAGAAGATAACTCTGCAATACGCAAAGACGGAATTGCTGTTCGGATGTTCGGTATGGTTACAGAGCTACATGCACGAACCATAATATATATCCTGCAAACGAAAAACGTGACCGATCCTTAGAACATAGTTTGGGATGACGTGACAAAACGAGTAATAAAGGAAAGAAAAAAACCCATCATGGCTGATATAGGGACCACACATGGTCTGCCCTCTGTGTAGTGCTATCTACTTAACGTAGTACGTACGCATATCATAAACCAATATTGTTAATGATGTCCTAAGCATAATCCCAAAGTTTGCGTGTTATTTTCTTTTTTACATTCTGGCAAAAATAATTTCTCTATTAAAATCGGGAGTAATATCGATTCCAAATCCAGATATTTTATGAACATTCGAATAATATTAAGGATTTACCATAAATACCATTGAAATCTATATCGTATTACCATTTATTGATCGAATATGGATTGTTGGCCATATAATCTTGACCTATCGAATGCCGACATGTGGACACGTAAGAAAATGCCAACAGAAGACGAAAATTGAAGATTACTTATTAGGTTGTTATACATACCTTCTTCTCCGTGGAATCAAATCCCATGAACCATTATCCAAGTCGAGAATATACGATTTCAAACACTATTAGCGACCACAGGCCAGTAACACACGTTATGTACTATGTTTTTTTCCCGATGTATTTTTAATGACTTATCTTGTGTATCTAGATGCACACGCTTTCCTTACAGTAGATCAATGCGCGTGTATGGGCTCTCTACGTGATGCAGTATATATTTAAACAATCAATGCACGTGTAATTGACTGCTCGTGTTTTTCCGTATCCGCATAACGATGATGATATAATGCACGTTCTATTGAACGTGTATATATATATAAATGTATACTACAGCAATAGACACACGTGTAAACAATTGCGCATGTTTTCCAGAATTCTACAGATAATAGGTATCAGCCCAAAGAATAGTTGCGCTTGAGAATAATGACACGGTCATATATGTATGTTAGCCATTGTGTATCTAGATTACTCCTCTAACTCAAACCCAGTCACCTCCTGAATTACAAGGTGCGTGCCTGCCAGACTTCCCTACGATAATTTGTTAACAAAACAACTTCTCAGCAATAAAAAACCTGACCATAATATATCACTCATGCCGAACAGCCATTGTGTGCACGTGCGCTCGTGAGTAGATATCGATATACGAAAAGCGATAAAGTAACCCCCTTTAGCACCGTGTGGTACAATAAACATCCTCGAGCGAAAAACCAGTTCAGGGAATTTCAATACATGTATACAACAATATAGAACGGAAAATGTTACAGTGTATGTGGTCGCATAAAACGCATGTCTATAACAAAGACATCTCAAAGAAGAGTCAGAAAAAGGACAATACAATACTAATATATATATATGTATAAGTTCATGAATGTCATCAATCTGGCAATTGTCAAACCAACGAAGATTTTCTAATTTCACAGAATTAAGGAATGTATCGAACATGACTCAGTATCTTAATTCCTAAAGACATAATGTAGTTCCAAATAAAATCATGACAAACTTATAACAATGATTGTATTTCGACCTTCGGAAGACAATGGAGATTATCTTAAACAAAATGGCAACAGGATTAACATAAACCTGACCATATTTGTCAATCCTTGTATCAAAAACCGATCTTTTATGAAAAAATGAACTTAAAACAAAGTAAAACCACTTATAAAACAAACACTATTTTCCTAGCAGCAGTTTGGAGTTAAGAACTGTTTGGCCAGAATATCGAGAAAGCGTACGAAGAAATTGTTTAAAGACAGGGATACCGGACTTTGAAATAGGTTGACGGTAAGCACATAAAACAGAGAACAGTAAATCGAGAAGATAGTATTTATGTCTTGGCGTGAACGTATGGTCAGTTTACGCATTTTCGAGAGCTTGACCACTAATCTGCTGGAACCTGCTTACGTCAAGACTGACTTGTATGTATTTGCGTACGGTCCGTATCTTTTGTCTGACGAGAGTCTAATGAAGAGAAGTGGTCTTGCTAAACACAATTGTATGTTTATAATTACAAACGTGTGAAGCGTAGACACTGGCTACCGAGAGTGCGTGATTGGGAAGGTCAGGTCGGAGGGGAGGATAGTCGTATGTTCGCTGCCATTCCCTGTCGACAATCCATGTTATAACGCAACGTACACTCATTTGAACCACATGTCACTCCAGCCGTCTTAGAATGCACGTGCTAGCTCTGTCAGTAGTAATGAGTTGATTGATAGCCACATCAGTTTCACCTATTACAGATGCACGTGAAGTACAATATTGACCGCTGATAAATACTTTCTAACCCAAACGCACTCTCTAGAATTTGTTTAATAGCATCAATAAATAGCAGACATACGGTTTACAAACAACCTAACTTCAAAGAGATTATTTTTTTCGGATTCTTAAGAGTGTTCTTCACAGGAGATGCTCGTAAGTAGCCTTACGTCTATTTTTGATCGTGCTGCTTTTAATAGTTGGTAATGAGTGTATTTCTTTAATACGTTCACGGAGTAACATAAGGTTTAATTATCTACAAAAATAGTCAATTCACCATTGTTAATGTGAACGGTATGCGCTTTAACACACACCCAGTCAATCACAAGTCACCGCGACCTGTCGAAAGCACTATTGTCTGGCCTCAACTCTGGTTCTATCCAACACTGCTGGCGATATGCTTTCTGATTCACTCAGGAGTAGTAATTTACACGTCTTGAATGAGAAAAACGCAACCAAGGCCAATAAAAAACACTAATGCAACGAAAGGCCAACAACAATCACTAAGTAGTTGTGAGACCCACTTCTCAGAGTTGGATGCCATGAGCTAAGACAACGAGATCTGACAGTGTCACATTTAAGTGAAATGGAAGAAATATTTACCACCGTGCAAGTTTAACTCAAATTTTGACATGAAATGACACCAACACAACCACCTGGACACATCAAAGGAAAGACGTCATTAAAAATACTAAAAATTTAAATCCGGGATGGTAAGAGGGCGTCTACGTATACTCCCATGACACGTAAAGTAGAGAAGGCCGGTCGAAAACGATGCAAGTTATATCAAACACAACGGACATAAGTTACTAGTGTGTAGGGAATGTAAAACGACTGAATAATCTTGGTTCATGTTTGTGTATTGTCACTGTCAGCGTGACAGCTACATGGTAGACTGGCCACCAGTTTTTATGAAGAAATTCTCGACTGCATTTTACTACTGGCTTATCTCCCCCTAGTTTAGAACTTAGGAATCAGACATCCAAGTGATCAAAATTATTAGAGTTAATTTTTCTTTCTTAATTATTTAATATTCTAGAGACGGTGGCCAGTCTAGCTGCATGTGTACTAGTAATATTATTGTGTTATATTGCATAGTACATTTATTAATTGCACGACTAATGACACGGAGCGAATTGTTACACAATGTCCAGCCTCCGTTATCTTGTATATATATAATACAGTTACTATGTTTAACACAGGCATGTCATTTATTTCATTGTAAAACTCCTATAAACTGTACTGCTTTTGGACTAAGAGAATTGAAAAGGATGGTCGGGTGGCGCAGTGTTCCGAACGGTAATTTCTACATTATCGGGCGTTTTGGTGGTTAGACGATCATAGGTCGGGTGGCGCAGTGTTCCGAAAGGTAATTTCTACAGTATCGGGCGTTTTGGTGGTTAGACGATCACAGGTCGGGTGGCGCAGTGTTCCGAAAGGTAATTTCTACATTATCGGGCGTTTTGGTGGTTAGACGGTCATACTGTAGGTATATCAGGATAGTTGTAAATATAAAATGGAGGATAAGAAATATTGGAAGCAAATTAGACGTATTCAGTCCAACTCTAGGGTAAGTTCAGAGAAGTGCAGAATGCTTACAATGTATCTTGGATGATAGATATACCCCGTCCGTTTAATTAGATACATGCAAGGCATTGTTAACCAAACAAATATTTATCGTTTTACTTGATTGCACTTATTTACCTTTGGCATGCGGAAGTTAAATAACCAATAAGTAGCCCTACATGTAAATACGGACCCGGATGTAACAATACCTGTTGTAGGATAGGGATGAAGCGTAACAATACGCAACGTGTTATACACGTGTATTTACGACACGTTAATGGCGGAAACAGGAAAAAACATTTACCCAGACATATATCACACAGTGATACAGAAAATCTGTTTAATCGATAATGTTCAACTTTTTACATATATGTCTGTTCGTGGTAAACATAAAAACAGAAACCACGTGTTGATACAGCGGCTGTGGGCTGGCTGGCAATCCATTAGTTAGTCTTTAACACAGACTTGGTCTGACGTACTTTGATAACAGGAAGTTAAGAATCTTTATAGAAATCACAGAACAAATTAATGTCCTTCAGACGGCATGGTTAACATTGAGAGTAACCTTGCTCAAAACGGATTTAAAGATAGTCACTTGTACTCCTGGTTTACAGTAACCAGCTGTTTAAATTAAAATGTCCGTCCAACTCAAGAGTTTTGGTCAGATGCATTAGCGATTATGATATACATTGCAGTAATTGTATGTCAAGTGTCCAGATTTTAACCTCTCATTAAAACTACGACACAAACATATTGAGCTTACATTCAAATTTCATATTGGGGTATTTATTTTATCTCTCATTTAAAATGTTCAAATGTATTTATCAGATTGACCATGCGGCCCGACAATAATTATTAGGATATTTTGTTTTGTTACATGGAGTTGTTGGCCAAATATTGTGAAGTTAGGTTGATTGGACATTCAGAAGCAGTTGGAGGTTTATGCCTATTTGACCCCTGTGACCTTGAAAGTAGATCAATGTAATTTTCATTCGCAAACTGTGTCGGTCTTTATTATATGATGATACTTGCCGTACATCATGACTCTAGGCTTTTCGTATCTTCAGAAGAAGTCGTTTGAATGTTTTGACCTATTTGACCCCTGTGACCTTGAAAATAGGTCAAGGTCATTTTCATTCGCAAACTTTGTCGAGCTCCACCCCAGGACGTTACTGGACAAATATCATGACTGTAGGACTTTCGGACCTTCAGTAGAAGTCGTTAAAACAAAAGATTGACGAACGGACGGACAGACGGACGCCGCACCCTGGCATAAAAAGTGTATGCATAGTGTATGCTTGTACAGTGAATGAAACAGCAATCGCCCAGGGAGGGTCAGTCGTATGCAACGGAACAATTATGACGTCAACAATCGGTCCATGGCATTCATTGCCGATATGAATGCCAACTGAATTTGGTAGGGTTATATATTCTCTAGTGATTTGCCTGCAGTAACGTAGCGTTGACATCCTTATTATCCTAAGTTCTATATACTCAGCTTTATACTGGTTTTTTCACTGCAGTGTTAGACGTTCTACTGACAAAGTGGTATTTTGTTTGTATTGTTTGTTGTGTTGGAGAGGTTCCAAACCACACATAACAAGACTGGGCAATTATTTCAGACAAACAAATGTCAAACACTGCAAAGGACAAAGATGTTTTCCCTCTCATAGAATCTCATAGAATCTCGATAACAGACAATGAAGACGTTGAGAGATAAGTAATAACGGGGAAGCTTTAGCAACCAGACTTTGAGCTATTTATCTTGTTCATCAACGAATGCATTAACTGTCCTTGACCCCAGATGCGTCAAGCTTGTTATCAGTGGTTAGGGGAAATGTTTAGTTTGAATTAAACTAAGTTAATAACATCTGATGTTTTTCTCTGCTATACTTGTCTTATTGTCCAGGTGTCAAACAAACAAAAAATAAAGTATTTTAAAAAATGGATTCCACGAAATATAATTCCAACGAATTTGTCCCAAACCAAAAACAACGAAATTTAACCCCAACGAAAATATACGCTTTTACAGTAGACTTGTAGAGACTGACTTGATTGAAGTGATTTTCTCTGCCATAGACTTGTAGAGACTGATTAGATTGAAGTGATTTTCTCTGCTATAGACTTGTAGAGACTGATTAGATTGAAGTGATTTTCTCTGCTATAGACTTGTAGAGACTGATTAGATTGAAGTGA